>VZRX01001072.1:6058-183452 GCA_013398075.1 Notiomystis cincta
AGCCCTTGGGAGACGGGCTTAAAGCGAGCGGGACGCGGCTGGCGGCGGGGAGCGAGCCCCAGGTTCGGGTTTGTGCACGCCGCTGCTTCGAGGCGTTTTTCGTTGAGGGCTGCAGCCGTGCCCTGGCGGCGGTGGCAGGCGCGGGGCAGCGGGGCGGCCCGGCGGCGGGATGCGGAGCGGAGCGGTGCGGAGGGACCGCCGTGGCGGCCGGGCGGGCGGCGGGAGTCCCGGAGCGGGAGGGAACCGCGGAAGCTGTTTTCCGTGTGCCCCAGGGGCGCGGAACATCACGGCTCGAGAAAGTATAAAATAAGGCTTTTGGGGCAAGATAGGGAGAGGTGGCGGCCTCTCGGCCGCACGGGACTCCTCTCGTTCGTGTCCTCCCCCGATATCTCAAGTTGTGCGTTGCGATGAGAAAAAGTGCAGTGATACGTTAAACCAGGTGGTTTGTGAAGGATTAATCCTTTGCTTGCTTCAAATCTGAACAGGAATCTCCACACAAATGCCCCACATGTGGAAGAACCTTTAATCAAAGAAGTAACCTGAAAACTCACCTTCTTACCCATACAGACATCAAGCCCTACAACTGTGAGCAGTGCGGCAAAGTGTTCAGGCGAAACTGTGATCTACGGCGGCACAGTCTAACTCACACCCCGCGGCAGGACTTCTAGAGCAGCCAGGGACCCGCGCCCGCTCCGGCAGCTCCAACCTGCCCACTTTACTCAAGGAGTGTATTGTAGGAACTCACAGACGCGCACACACACACACGGAGACACGCACGCAGACTCGGGGCCAAGCTTTCCTACCACATGTCTGCGAAACTCGTTTAGAGAGTGCGGACTGCAGGATCGGGCCCCTCTCCAACCCACACCCAAGCGTAAAGCTCATCTTGTAGATAATCGCGGCTCATTTTAGAGCTCTGTACAGAACGTGTTTTTTTTCTTCGTTTGTTTGTTTTGTATCGTGTCAGATGCACATCGATAACAAATCGTGGAGGCAAAGTATCTCTTAAAAAATGTATTTCAGAATAAATCCTTTTTTTTTTCCAAATACCTCCCGCCTTCTTGTATTATTCTCTGAGCATTTGGGCTTTTTTTTCCCTGCTGTGTCAATGCAATGGTAAAGCATATTGAATAAATTTCCTAGCCGGGTAATTGTACTGTCACAACAATTTTGGTGATCGCTTTTGTTTGGTCTGTTCCACTGTCGCTGTTGTGTTATCTATTGTTAAGTAAAATGAAAGTGCCTTATTTGAGAGTTTATAGCTCTATTACTTAATAGTATGAATGTCTAAATATTAACTTCTGTATTTTTTTTTTCTAATTTTCCCGAACGATTTTTTTTAAAGAAGAAAAAGAAAGAAATATTTGCAAATAAACAGATCTTAGGAAATAATGCATAGAGCCGTTCTTACGCCAAAGCGGCTTATTAGTAACTTATTTACAATCAGTCCGTATATTGTAAAAGTTACCCCTCTGGCGGGGATTGCAGCAGGCAGCCTCCTGCCTGTAGACTTTGGACACGGGCAATTCACCCGCCTAGACAGGGACTTTATCCTGCAGAAGACGATTCTTTCCCGACAGCTCTGGAAGCAAACAGCGAGGCGCCAATACCGCCCTCCGCCCCGGGCTCATCCGCGGGCCCCGGCAGAGCTGCGGCGCTGGAAATCGGGGTCCCCTCACCCCGTTCCCCTCCTCCATCTGCGCTGCCGAGCTCAAGTCACGCCCAGGGGGTTGGACGGAGAGGTGCTGAGGAGAGGGATTGTTCCCCCCCTCTCGGGAGACCCTCGGCCCACCGTGGGGGCCCCCAGGCACTGCCCGCCGGGACGGCTCTCGGCGACTCAGCACGTCCACCCCAGGGGCCGCACGCTCGGGGTCTGCAGCCAGCAGGATGGTGGCACTGGGCTCCCTCCCTCGTCATCCTTGCAAGCCCCTCACCAGTGCCTGTGGACTCTTCTGGAAAGGTGTGATGCCAGCACTGAGGCATTTTCCCTGATGTATTGAAGGGTGACTTGGATGTGCATCCCCTCATTACCGTCCCACTGCTCTTGTCACTTCTGGCACGCTCTCTGCAGTGTTTTAAGTAGTTTGGGTCCCCCAAAATTATTGTTTCTGGGGCTGGGGGCAACTGTCCTGGCCTCCTCCTCTGCTAAATTAAGGACCAGGTTAGAATGGCAGGGAGAATTCTTTTCCCCAGGCCCAGGGAGCCTGTCCAAGGAGAGAGCAATCTCCTGGCACGTGGTTCAGCAGACAGGGCTTCACTCCTGGGCTCCACCTAGCAGGGTACCAGAACTCCAGGCTGGTCCATCCATAGGAAGGATCACAGATCCTAGCTTGCCCAAAAGCAGCAGGTGCTGACAGAGCTTGTGTGGCTACACTGTCCCCATCCCTGATCCTCCCTGGTCCTTCAGCAGAGAACCACGCTGCCTGAACGCTGTTAATGAGTAGCGAGTCAAAAGCAGCAGTGCCCGCCTGCAGCCAGACCACTGGTGCAGAAAGCTCTGCATCACTGCCTGCTCTGCCTCCACAGAGGGCTACCATGGGGCAGGGACTACGAGCCAGCCCTGCTCTGCCCCAGACCAGGCAGCCAGGTGAATTTCCTCTGGTACAGCAGATTTGACAGTCCCAAACTCAGACAAAATGTGGTCAAGGCCTATCAAGATGGAGCATCTGCTTGTGTCCAGGAAGATGGGAAGGAAAGAATGTTTCTGCAGCCAGAAATACCATCCTGCTGGCTGAAGAGCAGCCTCCCTAGTCAAAGTTTATGTGAGTGCCATCTGGTCTCTTCCTCTTCACTGCCTATGAACTTGCTGGGGTGCTGCACCCCTAGAAATATCTTCTCCCCCACCCCATCCTGCCATGCTGGCAGCCCTTGGTCTCCCTCTTCAAAATGCTTCTCTCTCCACACTGCTCCTCTCCAAACCTCTCCTCATGGGCATCTTTGCTCCCTCTTCATGGGCATCTTCCCAATATCTGATGTCTTCCCGTCTGACTGATTCTTGTACTCCCAGAGCATTCCTGTTCTCTCAGTAGGTTATTTCCTCTGAGTCTCTCTATCCTTATTGTTCTCTGAGTTCCTGTCCCCAGGCCCTTTTACGTCCCCAAGTAGGCAGAGCAAGGCTGGGATAACTCTGTTAGAGTAAACACTCCTGTCAGGGCACATATGGCCTCGGCCCGCCCCTCGTGGGCCAAGTTCTACGCGAAGTTTGTTTGGAAAGAACTTAATCAGATGAACAATATCAAAGGATGAAATTAAAGTGATTGTATATAGCTAAGGTTTTATTTAATTGTTTGAGGTTCCTTGTTTAATAATCTTGCCCCTGAGCAGACACAGGCTGTAAATTTATCTTCTGAGGATTTCTAAAGTTCAGCAGCCAGAAAAAAACCCAAATTACTGAAGCGGGTCAGAGAAGCATCTCTAGCATTTGGTCCATGGACTGTTATTTTATATTTAAACCAGTAGCTATCATCTTAAAATGTCAGAGAATGATCTAGTATTTCTCTTTACTATCAATACACTTGACTATAGCACTGCTACGCCCCATTAATTTTTTTTAAAAATTCATCCCTCCCTGGAAAATTTCAGAGGCAGCTGTAAAGAACATGTTAAAATACACATATGGTTTGTTGGTTTTAGACCTGTTGGGAACAGAAACAAGTTCTGTAAAGCTACCTTTTGGGCAGGGCTAGGGTTTTTATAGCCATAAAGTTCCATCCTGACTTTCACAATGCAAACACTAAATAGAGCAATATCCCTGTGACTGCTGTTCGTGGCTTTGTGAAGTATCCTTCCCTCTGGAAGTTCTCTGCTCAGTCACAGAACACAGCACACAGCTCCATGCTTCTGCAGTTTCCCAGAGCTTCCCAAACCACCTGCCTCCTGCTGCTCTGTGTTCCTCTCTCTCCCATTGCCTCTTGTTTTTTGGCACTGCTTTTTTTCTGCCTGCACTGGCATGGCTCATTCTGCACCTTTTGCAGTGTTAGAGGCAGCAGCTGCAGTGCTGTAGCAGGGAAAAGAACTAGCTATGCTACATATCAGGGAGAAAAAACAGCAGATAATAAGATAGGTCACAATAATCTCCATTTTTAGGGGCAAATTATAGCCCTTTAAGTTGCATCTGAAAACTGAGCTTTTGCACATCAGTTGCTGGAACAGATGCTGTCCACAGCTGATGGCAGAGCAGCTCAGCCCAGCTAATTGTGCATAAAGCTTTTCTATGAGGTAAATATTACACAGCAATAGCATGTCATGCTATCCCAGACCAGCACAGACTACATCAGATGCCAGTGCAAATTTGCTGGCAAAGCCCAGCTCTATACCAGTACGAGCTCAGGAACATGCACAGCCCAGATCTAAATGTCAGACACCCAGCAGCAGCCCAGGAATGCAGCATGGCCATGTCTGCCTGGGTCTAGGGGCTGGTGCCCAGGGCCCCTTTGAGTAATACTTGTGAAAACCCACTATTTATTTACTTCTCTCTGCTTGCCCTCCCCTTTTCCTCTTCCTTCTTCCTTCTCACTGCTCTAGTTTTGGGTGTTTCCTTCATTCAGACTTTTTGGTTCCCTCTTTTGAACCACTCCAACTTCCACTTGTTGCCTCATTCTGTCCTTCAGCCACCAGCCCTATGAGCTCCTCTCTCTTCCCTGACACAGAGCTCGTGTCCCCTGTGTGGTCCTTCCCACACACTGCTGGTCCTTCCTTGCTGATCCCATTCATTGATGTCACGTCCACATGGAGCTTGGGAGGCGCCAGAGTAGGTGCCATAGATGTACTTGGAGCATTTTAAGCGTGCTGGCTCTGGCACAAAGCCAACAGCAGAGTCCCAGGAGGACCAGGGCTGGTGCACATGTAGCTGGTGGCAGCCTGGGCTGCTGAGGGTGCTGAGGGCTGTCAGCAGTGCTGCAGCCCCCAAACTTCGTGGTCCTGATGAAGATCAAGAGGAGCAGTGATTTCAGGTGCAATGTTCTGGCCCCAGAATGCCGAGGCTGCGTTTGCAGTCAGTCAGTTAAGCTGCACTGGTGACTCAGAGCCTCTAATCACTCCCTGCTCCCAACACTGTAACTGCAGATAGTCTTCTGTACATAAACTGTAAAAGAGTGACTTGATTTACCAAACTGCATTACACAAGGGTTTAGGCATATATTCCTTTATTTTAAAATTGTGCTGTGTTTCCACCTTGTATTCCTCTCCTCATGGCATATCTCTCCCTTCCTACTTATGGAAACTTGTATTAGGTTTTTTCCCCAATTTATAACAGTGCAGTAATGAAAAAAATAGGGTAGCTACTAACCAAAAAAGTTATTTTTATTGAAATGATTAAAAATACTCATTTACACTCAACATTAAGGTATCGTATCTATATAAAACACTTATTTTAAAATCTATTTTCAAAAATCCAGGTACAGATGCTTATGAAACTTTTTACTTGAAAGTCCTGGTTTACCAAACGAGATGCAAAATTATCTACACTGAAAACAGAAAGCATCTTTCCTAGATCTGCAGAATTAAGGCAATGGAAGTGTAAGCTGCTTCCCCTTCTCAGAGCCCTCGTTGCAAGCCTGAACACCCTCTCCCAGGTGCAACTTTCAAACACTACTTGGGGCTTCATGATGAGTGGAACAGGACTCAAAAGCATTGTGTGAGACCCAAAGCAGTGGCCTTGCACCTTCATCCCTACACAGTCAAGCTGAAGTGGTGCATGGTCACCTTTCCCTGGGAAGATTTCTTCCTCTGTCAGAACTAAGACAGAATTTAATTGACTTAAAAAGCTTAATTTAAATTTTACAGATACAGAAAACACCAAGCTCCACCTGAAGAGAGTGGTGTAAGCAGCAGAGCCCTGTTGGCGTGGCCTTACCAGTGAGGAGAGCACACTGGCTGCATCCCCAGCCCACAGGGAGGCAGGGGACAGACAGCAGGGGACAGGCAGGCAGGGGACAGGCAGCAGGGGACAGAGAGCAGGGGACAGAGAGCAGAGGGACATGGCTCCAGTGGAGACCCTGCATGCTGTGCTGGGAGATGCAGTGGTCCCAGGGGATGGACAGACATCTCTTCTCAGACCGAAGGCTGGCTGAAGGCAGCATCTCTCCTGGCTGCAGGCTACCACCAGCCCCAGCAGCCAGGCCTTGCAGCCATCACAGGGCTGGCTTGGATTTGGGGAGATGAGGAACACTCCTCCAGGCTGTCCTTCCTTGGGGGCACAGCGAAAGGGGGTTGAAGAGGGTGCTGGAAATCTCTGGGACAATTGGGATTGGGCAAGTGAATCTCCAGGCCTTCAGACTCCATTTGAAATCAGCCTCCTCTCAGCAGGAGAAGGGGAGCAGCAGGGCTTTTGCTTCCCTGAAATTCTTGTAGGATCCAGAGAGTGGCTCCATCGCCTCACATGGCTGAGGGCTGCAGCTGGAGAAGATTACAAACCCCAGGTCTTTTGACTTTCCCTCTCTGCAGAAATCCCCCAGATTTCTGGCTTTCGAACGAGCTAACTTCACCCTGCCTGCAGACCAGGGATGGAATCGGGAGGAAGCCTGCTGGCACGGGCGGTGCCGTGCCGTAGGCAGCGCCGTGAGACTCCCACTGCCCCGGGCAGTGCCTTGACCCGAGGCTCCCTCGCCGTGCGCTTGTGAGGGCTCTCCTACGTGCCGGGGATTTTGGAGACCCTCTTGTTCATCTGGGGGAAGTAGATTGACTGATTGCTTGCTTTTCTTTTTTCAAGTGTAAGAGGAAGCAAACCCTTTATTTCTTTTTCCCTCAGAGATTATTTATAAGGCTTTATCTCTACCACTGCCAGCTGACATCCTTTGGCGTCACTACCACTCAGTGCACTGAAGATGCCTCAAGGTGTGTCAGTCGCGCTTCACGTCAATGCGCCTTGATGTATCTCTTTGGCTGGAATTGAAAGGTACAGTTTCTAAATCTCCCGGTGACCCATTTTGCATGGATCACTGGTGCGCTAGAATGTAGCTACTCCTTCCCATCGTGTTAATGCAAGTTTGCCTGCGTTCAAAGCAGCCTGGCCTCCATGTGCCACGCCGAGCACAAACAGAGCTCGCGTTTGGGTCTGTGTGTGAAACGGGCACGTCTGCTTCGGACTCGATATCCTCCACACCAGTTACATGCTTTAGGTGTTTTCATTGCTCTATCGTAGTCCCTTTATTTAAACATTGTAAATTCTTTTGGTCGATAAACACAGGCAGACAGCTGGATTATCTTAATCTTGGGGCTTGCAGTCAGCAAGCGCAGTGAATGCTCCCAGCTTGTGGAGGCTCCCTCTCCCACCGGCTCCGTGGGCCGCCCGCAGCTGGGCTGGGCAGCAGCGCTCCGTGTGTCACCGGGGAAGGACCGAAACGCCTGCGAGGGAGCAGCCCGACACCAGCTGTGGTCGCAGGCTGCCTGCCGAGTGTCCCTGAAGCCAGCCCTGGGGACAGCCTGATTAATACCTGCAGCGCAGCCCCGCGGCTCCGTGCGCTGCGCGCTGCCCGTCTGCCGGCATGGGAAGGACGTGGCGGGAAGGCAAAGCCCCAGGGGCCCCTCTGGAAGGCCCTGAGGCCCAGCTGCGATGGCAGATGGGATTCATGGGCAGCTCCGGCCCCGGGCGTGCTCAGGCTGCCTGCGAGGGCAATGCAAATGCGCTGCACCTGCCCGCAGGGCGCCGTGGCCCCCAGAGTCCTTTAAAGGACGCCTGGCTGGGGTACAAGGTAAACCCAGCGCTGATCTAGTCCAGGAGCTGGTTCTGCTGGGATGAATCATTTAACCACACCAGCAACCCATGACTCTGCCTCTCATTTCCATCTTGTGGTCTTCTTTTCCCACTCCACATAGGAAATGATGGCCCGATCCTGGGCATGAACCACAACAGAAAAACGCTAGGAAAACAAGGAAGCATTCCAGGGATTTCAGTTATATATACAACTGAACAAATCTGGGTGATTGGGACAGATCCTCACCAACGTCTTTGTCATGTGCCTATTATCTTCTAATTTTATTTCATAAAAACTTGGTCTTGAAGACATATGTGGCAGCTCACATTATCACATGTAACACACCTGCCAGGCTGCAACCGTAGCTTTGTCATGATTCATATTTTCAAACTCCCATAAAAAAAGGTTAAAACCAGATTTTCAGTAGTTCAGCTGTGTACCTCACATTTTTCTGAGTCTCATTTGCATAGTTAAAACAAAAAACAAACTCTAGACACTCCAAGGTTTTAATGAAAAATTAGTGTGCAATGCAGTCATGTGGCCCTGTCCTTTTCTGGGGTGCACAAAAAGTTCAGCTCCCTAAAATCACCCAGTAAATGAGCTGGGATTATGACACAGAAGTGAGGATTATAGGTGGGGACCTTGCTGCCTTTGCCTAGGTCTGTCCTTACATAGCAGGACTTTTTTGTCTACTTCAGTAGGGTTTTCCAACTGGGAAGTGAGGATGTGGGCGAATGAACAAGTTACTGGAGGCAGAAGGGGATGTGGAAGTTCAGCCCCTCAGCTACTGCCCAGAAAAGGCTCGAATGTATTCTTTAACCCCCTCATAAAAGCAAACTCACTTTTCCTCTCCCACAGGGAATGAGATGCTTGGCTTTTGGGACAAGGTGCTGTATGTAAGAGGACACTTGCCACCACAGAGCAGCCAAACTGTAGGTTGGTGGCACCTTGTGCTGCAGTTGGTTGCCTCCCTAAACTCTGGGGCACAACAGATTAATTTCCCTAAAAACCCCACTGTAAAATCCTGATTCAGGTGAGGGAATGGCATGGGAGCTTCTGTGCTCAATTTGCCTTTGCCTCACAGCCACTTGCAGGCAGCAACCTGGTTTGACTAAAATTCTTTGGGTTTCAGCAACAGGAAATTGCAGATGAGAGAATGCTCTAAAGTGCATTTGCAGAGTTTCAGTCACAAGCTGTGAAAAGTAGCAGCTCTCCGAGCTCTCAACTTTAACACAACTATTAATGCTGTTTTTTCTAATAGCACTGAGAGTAATGGAGAATGAGGGTCCTGTTGTAGTCAACATCCTCCCAATGATGCTCAAGAAACCCATGTCCTGTCTTCACACAATTTGCTGTCCAAATGTCCCAGCCAAAATACAGATGGTTAGGAAGGTGACTCTATTTTAAAACCTAGTTTTGAGGTGTTTCCTCTGCCAGGCAGCAGAACAGGCACCCTGAAATGCTCCTCAAGGCAATAATGGGTGCTGTTCAAGGTTCATGAGAGGAGAAATTAGGGATTTGGACACTGCCTTATTTCTTTTCCTTGGAGAGCCCCAGGGTTTGCTCTCATACAGGTGCTTGGAGTGCTAGGTAGGAGAAAATCCCTGCCCCAAAATTAGATGAGCTTTGCAAACTGCTCCCAAGGACTTAACACCACTCTGGTTTGCACTCTGCTCTCACTGGTAATGTAGACAGTCTGTGGTAGCATAAAAGCTGGTCAAGATGGTCAAATAAACCACCAGGACTCCTTGCAGCATTGAAAAATATTCCTCCCAAAGCAGTGAGGAGAGGGATGGGTGCATGGCTGACAGCAGCAAGGCTGGCTGGTGTCTGCCCCATGGCAGGGTAGTGACTCTTCCCACTCCCTGAGGACAATAGGCCCCATCCTGGGAGTGGACTGGTTTCAATATGGGACTCTCCATCTTGATCCAGTTTGGATGGGTCAAGACATGTTGAGACATGCCCTTTCAATATGCTGCATTTTATTAAAAACAAAGTAGCTGTGGGCCAGATTGTAAAACTAGGTGGGCCTCATTTGTCTGTCCCTACTGTAAGCCAATGAAACCTTCAACATATTCAAACTCTCACCTTTTTACCCATTTGAATGAAAAAGCATCACTAATAAAAGAAAATGACTCACCTAATGCTAAACCTGAGCTCTGTAGATCAGCTTTGATCAAATTCACTGACATTTGGATAACTGCGTTATTATAACTAAAACATCTTTTAAAGTTTTTTTTTCCAGACGTTCATTCTTTAAAATTTGCTTTGATCACTGTGCATATCCTTTTCAGCAGAAATTTGTCCACAGAGGGTGAATTTTTTTCATTTGTTTTTCATATGGATTCTCTTTCCTTTGTTCATATTTTAAATCAGTGAAGCTACCCTTCAAGCTAGTCCTTACAATAAAAATGCAGCTACTGTGTGGCTTTTAACAACTCATTTAACCCATCTGTGCTTCAACAGTCTTGTTAGAAACCCAAGGCAACTCACACTTATTTATGCAACGAGGCTGATCATGAGGCTTAATTAGATATTTTTTTTTTTAGGATAAAGTAAACATTTCAGAAGGGCAGAGCAGGGAAGTGGTGGTCGCTGTTATGGTGGTCTGACAACACCAATTTGTAATATGTTACAACAGTAGTGTTACAAAATGCTGCACAGAAGGATATTTCTTTCAGAAAGCACTTTTGAATTAGTTCAAGTGCTCCAGTTTCCAAATAGGAGTCACAATCCGAGACAATTAAAATAAATGGAAGCAGGAATGTGTCAGGACAATTACAAATTAAAAGATTGAAATCACTGGAGATGGAAGGGCAAAAATTTGCCTGTGTATAAGCATGCATCTGTGCATGAAGCTCAACTTTAGATGTTGAGATGGATAAAGTTTGACTTTTCTTTTTCTATGGAAAAAAATTCACACATCTATGATGCGACAAAATTTAGTTTAGCATTAGATAAGTGCCTTCGTAACCAATTTTTCCTTTTCAAGCAGGCGGGAAGACTGCTTAAGCTTTAATTTGCTAATTATCATTTATTGTAATTTGAGCATGCAGCTGGGGAAGGTGGTGCTGATTGTTCATCAAAGCGGGCGGCTGCCGGGCTCTCGAGTCAAGACAGTCTTATTAGTGGCTTTTTACAGCACGGGCAGAGTTCTTGTTAGAGCTTGTAACAGAGGTGGATTAGCCACAAACTGTTTTGAAAACTTTGAAGTCTGAAGCCGCAGCACCTTTTGCCGTACTCTAGGAAAGACGGGTGTAGCTGGGTAGCGCTGTCCGGCGGGATTCCGCCCGCTCGCCCCAGCGCAGCCTCGGCCCTGCGCGGCTGCTGCGCGGCTGCTNAGCTCCGCACCGAGCTTCTCAGGGACCGCCTGTCTGCCCAGAGCACTTCAGGCTGAGAGTTCCTATTAATATAAATCTGCTTTAAACAGGAGATAGTCATTTTCTAACGCAGACATCCTCTAATATTTTCATGATGTGACTTATACCTTAATAGATAGCAGTTGCGGTGCGGATCTGGCCGTGCAGTTGCAAAACATATTTGTGGTAATGAGAAGCCTTGCCGACATGGAAAATTAATATTAAGAAAATTAATGTAAGGAAAATCTTTAATAGGTTTTTGTCTGTGCCTAATGCAATTTAGCAGTTAGCAGAAGGAAGGAATTTAGTACCAGGTGAGTATCCAGCTCCTCAGAAATCATGTTTTGTTGACCACATTTTAAGACCTGCTGTTTTGATTTAGCGCATCAGGAGCAATATCTGCTTCACAAACAACAGCATGGAACACCACACTCAGGATCCCGCCTGGCACGCTCAGCTGTCAGAACCTTGCCCACAAGAAAGGGTTCCTTGGTACAAATGTTTTTCGTGTTGGTGCCCGTTCTGTCTGGGGAAGTGCTCTGAAAGCTCAGAAGCTTCAGCAGGGCAGGAGAGCAGCTTAATGCTCAAACCCACCTAGCAGAGACTGGGTGAAAAGACGTTATCTCTTCATAAGCAGCATCTGCCAAGCCCTTTGGCAGAACAGAAGTAGCTGATTTCCCAATGAGAAGGGCTGCTCTTATTTTGTTGCACGTCCAAGGACCGTGGTGTTACAGCAACAGGGCAGCGTGCAGACACCGCTCAGCACAAAAGGAGAAGAAATCCTGGATGGGGACCAAGCTTCTCTGCCTTCCACCCCAGAATCTGCCCCCCAGCTCACAGCTGCCATCCCATCAGAGAACACCAATGTTGGCATCAGCTTTTCTTCAAGGTGATCCATGGTTTATATGTTAGAGTCAATTTATCTCTTGCCTGGGTTTCTCGAATGAAAGAAGACTGGCATATTTTTCTGCTTTTTGCTGCTAGGAAGGTAGGTACTGACCCCCTTTGTTTCCTGGTGATTGTGGATATTAAAGATGACGCAAGCACAAGATATCTGGCATGACATTACAGAAGTCAAAGGGAAAAGAATTCTTGGAAGAAACCCCATTTTTTTTTTCAATTTAGACAGCTTAAAGTTGTTTTGTCTCATTACCTCCCACCTAAATTTCTTGAAAACAATACTTAGCAAGAGGGAGGGAATTCTTGGTAAACATTGTGTATTGTATGCCATTTTTCAAGGAGTGGGCAGACTCTTAACAGCCTTCTGAGTCCTCCCTGAGCGACACCGATTGTGAGAGGAAGGGCTGTATTTGATCAATAGGAAACGTGTGTGTGTGTGTGTGCACAAATAAAAGGAGCAGCAAGTCCAACCCTCTTATCTCCCTTCCTTCTTGCATGCCAGATCACCTTTAGCATCAGCTCCAGTCCTGCAGCTGCTGCTTTCAAGCAGGGCTCACCGACACCAGCCCTGGCTGCGACCTGCTCTGGGTACAGATTCAGGCCCTGTCTTTCCTCATCCCTTCCCTTCACCCTTTCCTTCTCACAGCCCAAAAGAAGTGGAAAAGGAAAGTCAATTGTTTACTGCACTTCTTCAAAATTAAACAGATATCAGAAGTCCTCTGGAAGTGAAAAATTACAATTATTTTCTAAAATACTGCCATGATTTTTTTTTAGAAACCCTCAGCTGCTGATTGTTTCATTACTGAGGGTGCACAGAGAACAAGGCTTGTTTTATCACAGAATGGACTGTCTTCCTGGAAACCCCAACAGACACACAGAGAAATGTTGTTAGGTTGAAGGATCTTTCAAGTTTTGGATAGCTGGATTTACCCAGATGAGGAATAATTTATTCTTCGTAACTAATTCAGAAAAATCTTTAAACCAGATTCACTAGCAATGTGTTAATATTCATCATCATCTTGAGTACTGGCAGTGGCTTGATCACATTGTTCAGTAATAATACATGAAGAAAACATGATTATGAAATATAAATATTGCTGTCCATTCTGTGCTGTGCATGCCCATCTCTTTTATTTATATCCCCAAACATTTAATATAACTTTATTTTGAAACATGTGGATGGTTAGTTCATAGTTAGTTCATACACAAAAAGTAACAAAATAATGAAATATTACACTTTTTTTATCCCTGTAGAATGAGATAATTAAATCAACTTTTTTTTCAGTTGCCTATGGTATTTTTACAGAAGGTAGATAACATACATATATATGTATTTGGAGACACACACATTAATACACCCCCCAAAATATATATGATGTTTTGTGGATAAACCAGCTGCATTTGTCATCAATAATAGCAAAACATGGACCTGATCCAATTGCTTTGCAGTTTTCTGTCACATTAATGCAGTATAGAAATATAAAAATAATATATAATTATACTCACCATAATACAGTAGAAATCTTTCTGTCTAGATTTTGAACTCTGTTCTCATCTCTACTAGAAACCACTATTTTATCTTGCTTTACAACGTTCCTTTTGCATCAGAAAAATTGCTGCTTATATTTGCATAAGCCATTCAGCAGAGCGATAAAGATAAAAACGTGCACAAAGAATAGAGGCAAAAAGTTTATATCAAACAGGACACATCAAAGAGGAGAGACTTCACTTCCTTTTTGTTACCTCCACCCGTAGATTTTCACATTAATCAAATCACTACTACATCATTGCTAGTAGCCCCAAATGGCTCATATTAATTCACTTCTTCTCATTCAAAAGGATTTTTTTATTAAATCCTTAACTATCATGATATCAAAATAATATGCTAATAAACATTTTAAATAGTTGATAATGTAGAACATTTGCCCTTTTAATTCTTGCTAGGTGGACCCCGAAACAAAAACACATCAAAAGAGAGAAGGATCTACAACTTCAATTAATCTTAACCAGAAGTCCAAGCAATGACAATATCGAAGAGACTTTGTAATACCTAACATCCCCCGACAATATTTCAAATCCACATGTGAGCGTAAAACAACCTCTCGCTTGACTTCGTTGACCCAGAATTGTCAGTGGAATAGAAACTTCAGTAATTCCTCACAGTATCAAAGTGTGATTTGCTCTGATTTCAGCTTAAATTATCTATTTGTCTATATCTGCATTTTGTCTCTTTCGGAAAGCAGAGGGGATTTGTTCGTCCATGGTCTTTAAAAACACTGTCTTATTTTCATTAAGCTAAGCCCACTGCTGATGTAATTCTTGCATTACAAAGGTCTTAATTTAAACCATGACATAAATGCTTTTCATCAGTTGATTTTTTTGTTCTTTGTGCCAAATTTCTTGCATTTTTAAAATAAAGAATATGGTGTATAATAACTGCTGCGGGACAGGCTGCTTTATTCTTCAATATGAAAGACAAATGGGGTGTGACATGCATACGTTTCAACATGCAGCACTTACTTCTTCAGGACCTTTACTTTTTCCACTGTTTTCTCAGTAGACTATTTCACTTCCTTTGAATCAGGCCTAACGATAACACCGGATTTGAAGCGCGGTTCTCGGCGTTGAGCGCACTGACGGGACCAAGAGGTGAAAAGTGCTTCTAATCTCTCTCTTCTCTCTCTCTCCCCCTCCTCTCCCTCTTCCCCTCCCTGCCTTCCTCTCCTTCCTTCCCCCCTCCACTCAAGGATTTGGGGTCTGCAGATGATAATTTACAGAGCGTTTTGGAAGAAGGGTGGGGATGCATTCCTAACACCCCAAATCCTGGTTTGCATTACACATTAGGGATTTCAAAGCACACCAAGATTTAATCATAATCAGAAAGTAGAGAAATCGTTTCTACAACATTCTGCAGTATCGAGTCTTTTTTTTTTTCCCTTTGGTATCCCTGTAACTAATACAGCAAAATTGTATTGCCATCATGTCCTACTATTATTGCAATGATCAGTGAGCTGTGTTAATGCAGCTGGGAAAAGCACATAACTTGTTTGGATGTTATTTTGAGTTTAAGAGCTTGGTGAATTTTCAGACGGAGTCAAAAGACACTGGCTGTTTCTCTACCTAAATGTGAAAGTACAGAAGAAATATTTCTTGATTAACATTACTACGAATGAATCAAGATTACAACGGAAAGGATGCAAATATTTTATTTAAGTAGAATTTTCAACATGATCTGTGCTAACCCCAAAAGGCAGCGTTCGTTCATTGATCTCCACAGGACAATATTTTCAAATACAGAACAGATTTAGTAAATCTCAATTGAATTTGTGGAAGGAATAAAATCTTCAAATGATCTTTCTTCATCTAGTGCATTTTAGAGGACGTTGATCTGATACTTCTATGTTTTTCATTGCTTTATACTTTGTCTTTAAAGCAATGCTCTTAAACCAGGATTCAGGGACAGGTTGACCTTTAGTCTGTCAACTTTCTTGGATTATGCAAGATATTAAATGAAATGGTAAAGGTGCCTTTTTTACTCAGATTAAGATTTGTAATTAAATAATTTTACTTGAGGTAATAGATAAATTCTATTTCTTGAACACTGGCAATCTAAATAAAATAGAAGCTGTAGAAATAAATATTTTTCCTATGAAATACTTAGGACAATGGTATGTTGGATACTTCTAAATTGCAGATTATATCCATAAGGTTGGATATTATTTGGTCTGTTATTTTATTTTTTCTCCTTTATTCACTGTGTTGTCTGTGCAACGTTCTATTGCATGAACCTGAGCTGAAGAGAGCAGGGTTATTCTGTAAGGGTGTGTTCATCTTTACATATTTTAAACCTATTTTGATAGATTCATATCAAGGCTGAAGTAATTCGCTCTGGGAAAAAACTTGGCATCAAAACTTTTAAATACAAGCAGATTTTCTTTCAAATTTTTTTAAAGAAAATTTAAAAATATTTCGGCATGTTCTTAAAGGCAAAGGTTTAAGTCCTGATTCATTTTAAGTCAATGGGAGTTTTGCCATGACTTCAGTGGAGCCAGGACTTCCTTCAAATTATGGGAAACGATTACATTTAGCATTTTCAGATGGAAATTTTGTGCTTATATAAATTAGAATTGTCTTTTTCTTTTTTTTTTTTGAGGTGGGGGTGTGTGTATACATATCGTATAATCCATAGCGTGAACTCATCTCTGGATATCTTTCTGTTAAGTGACTGTCTTTTTCTCATTAAGATAAGTAACAGTTCAACATATGTGGTTACTTAAGAAATTCCTCAGGATCTTTAGTGGAGTCTTTCGGGATAAGATGTGAAATCAGCCGTTGTCATTCATGACAAAGATCCCACATAATTTTTCCAAAGAGTTCGGCATGCCAATGAGAGTGGATCAGCACGAGTGGTTCTATTTTGCCCATGCACTTTCCATCTGAGCTTTGGAACCGAGATGGGACTTCTGCCTTTCCTGCCCTAAGCTGCCTTCAAGTACTACTTGGCATTGAAGTCCCTCATGTTTTTGGCAAGGCCAGGAGGGCTGTGAACTTCATTACCTTGCCTTGCTCCACAGAAAGGCGAGGTTATCATTGGTGAAATCTGCTCGCCCTTATCAAAGTCTGACCCCCAGAGAAGTAAAGGTACCTGCTGCATGAGGTACCTGCAGGATGGGGCTGGCCTCTCTCTCTCTCTCAGGTGAAGCTGTTCCAAAGAGATTGGTTGTACCTGTCACCTCTGATTGTGTTCAAATATCAGCAATACTAAAGCTGTCTGGCAGATGATACAATTTGCGTACAAGGGATGAGAAGTTCAACCAGACCTACCCTGAAGTTCCTGCCTTGAACCCTCAGAACCCCAATACTTCCCTGGGGGTTTAACCTCATATGTGGGATCTTGGGGCCAAGCCAGGCTACTGTAGAAAGGACATCCCCTTCCCCATGCCAGCAGGGTGGGACAGTGTCCAGCTCTGTGTTTCAGATGTTAGAAACTGGAACAGCTCTACTGTCATAGTCTTAGATGTGAGACAGCATCTAAGGCCTTTGTGGGTGTTTCCTGTGGATGTGAGATTGATGGTAATTCTCTGGTGCAATCCTGCTTATTTACAAAGAATAAATAGTCTGCTTTCCTGAACCCCATGAGGGACCAGCAGCAACGTGCAACAACTTTGCCTGGAATCAGCCGGCACTTCCAGAGTGTTTTCTGATGAAAGGAAGCTCTGCTCCCTGTTCTTCTCCCTGGCTCTGCCATCAACAGTGGTTCAGCTGCACCCTGGATGTGGCTTCTCCACAAATTTTGTGGACCTTTCTCTCTGTTTCCTGTACACCTCACATTATCAGCACCAGGGAAGGCTGGGCCCCCCACACTGCAGGTGCCTGGGCTGTTCAGCCTGGGGGGATCAGAGCTTCCATGAGTGTCCCTCCTCCACAAAAATGCTGTGAACCTGAAAAAACTGGGTCAGCACCACATTATGGCCATGCCCTCCCAACCCAGGCACAGCTATGACAGAGATGTCCTTGGCCTGTGTACTCTGGCTGCCTGCCCTTCTCAAACTAGTCAGAAATTTGAGTGTCAAGTGTCACCTAACTTTCCAAACAAATAGTTCCTTCTGCTACATCCGCATGTACCATGGCCTTTTGAGCCCAAGTGTGTATCCTACCGTGCTTGTGATGAACAGGCAGCATTGCAAAGTCCTGGAAATGAAAATGCTGACAGTAAGTACCGTGGTGAGGCTGAACAGTGAGATGGATATGGCCAAAATCGGTGATTGCTCTCTGAGCAAACATGGAAACAGAGCCAAGAGAGTGAAACGCTGGGCTTTTATTCCTTCCTCCACAAACGGAGGAAGGAATAAAAATGGAGTCCCTGTATGTCTTGGCTGTTGTCTCTTGCAGTGTGTAGCTGCCTCCAGGTGTACACTTTCATCATTATATTAATTTCACCCTTCTGTGGGGAATAACTACGTTACATGTTAATTCTATCAGTAGTTTGCACTGTTAACCTTCTATTATACTCCCATAAAATCCAATGACAATTTCATACTTAGAATAAATACCTCTATGCCACCAATCTAAATCTATGTGTGTATGACCAGGAAGCAATTTTTGCTGCTAGGAAGAAGCATTTTCTAAGATTTTGGAAGATTTTTTTTTACATCAGCATGCAGTCCAAAGCCCAACATAGAACCCACATAAGCTGGATGTTGCAGGGACTGCAAGGCAGCCCTATCACAACTGGATGTTGCCTTGTGCTTCTGTCTTTTGTGATACAGCTTTTGTTTCCACAGTTATGATCTGTTATGTTATGGCTGTGACCAAATACACCTGGTTGAGGTATTTGCAGTTTCAGATAAACACAGAAGGGGTTTAACAGTGTGATGAGAACTTGTTATTTCAATTTGCACAGCTTTCAGTGCTAGCAGAAATAACATGCTTCTGTGCATCTTTTAAGCATTGTAGTCTTTTTATTCTGTTGCTCATAGTAAACACTGGCCTCAATATATCCATCCTGCTCTCCATCTGGCATTCGGAGACTGCAAGCAGTAGTAAAGGTGGGGCTACAGACATCAAAGATACTCATACGTCTTGAAACTAAGCACTGTGCTAAACTCCCTTTAATGCCTCTGTGGGAAAGTGTCTCCATATGTCATCCCATGTATATTCTTTGCTATTTAAAGTATTGCTTAATAGTACACTAAGCTGGTGGAAAACTATTTGCTTTGTTGGGTTAGTTCTACTCAAGCTTAGTGCAGAGCTGGGTAAGCACCAGAGCCTGTGCACGGGAGCGAGTGGGACCAGGACAGCTGGGGTGGGAGGAAGAGGGACTGGGGCACCCAGCAGGCAGTGGGGCTTCCATTGCTGGGAAGGGGTTATCAGTCCAGCTGAGTGGAGAAACCCTTGGCTGGCTGGGAGGTGTTGAGGCAGGGGTGTAACTGGACTTGCAGTTCATCAGTTGCACAAACACCCTGTGGGTAAGTGGGGTCTGTATCTCTGAAGTATTTTCAGAACTTGTAAATCCCCATCCCCATCTCCTTTGCTTATGTCCTACTCCTTTTGGACTGTTCTTCCCAACTTCATGCTTTCTCTCTCTTCTCAGCAATTGGAGCACCTTCCTGCAATCCTATCTTCTTATTTCTTGTCTTCTCTGATTCTCTCAACTCTGTAATCACTCTTTCAACAAGTCTTCTGGAAACTCCTTCTTATGTTCTCCTACTGAATTTTTGAAGGGCTCTTTTAGGTTTTGACTTGGATCTCTTTCCCTGGTTTCTCTGTACTTCATCTCTGGACAACCTCCTACCAGAAACAGATATGCAGAACTCATTGTTGTGCTAGCAAGTCACAGACCTACCATGCATCTCCTGCCACATCTTCCTGCTTTCACTTTAATCATCTACTTTTTTTAAAAAAATCGTCCTTTCCCATTTCTTAAATTTGAGCCACCACACCTTCAGGAACACAGAAGTCATGAGACCAGAAGGACAATCACTCCTTTATTCTGATTGTTTATCCAGACTTTAAAGTCAACTTCCTTTAGAACCATGCTTTTTAAAATTTGGTGTTGTTGTTCCCTCCTCATTTGTAACTATAGACCAAATGCCTTGCAAGAATTTGTCCTTCTTAAAGATGTTACTTTTCCTCTTCAGTACATGGTGACATCTTTTGTGTCTTTCCTGCTTCTGTAATTTTGGAGAGGCAGTGACCAACAAATTTCCTTCTGGCCATTCTTTAACACCACTGGGGTTACTGTGCTTTCTTGGTTGCTGCCCTATTTCTGCAAGATTCCCCAAGCAAGAAATAGGGTTAAGAGGTAGGTTCTTGAAAATGAAAGTGATAAGACTGACAGGACTATCTTCCAACTCACAGTCTAGTTATCACTAGTTTAACTATTTCACCTGTGCTATTGCAGTGGTCAGGACCCCTACTGTTGCAGTAGGACTTCTCTTGTACAAGGGAGGGTTAGTGAAAGTCTTTGTGGACAATCTGTTTGATCCAGCCCTAAATCTCTCCTCTGTGCTCTCCTCCCTTCTTCCTGCCAGATGTGATCAGGGTGGCTGAGGCTCTTGCATGAACGCCCTTGGTACAACCCTGCCTGCTGTTACAGACTTTAACCCCTTATGTAAGAGGCTGCACTCAACCCCATATGCACTTTCTTTTATTGCAGTATCCCAGGAAGAAAAGCTAGAAGACTTTAAACTCAATGTTTTTATTAGAATAAAGGTAATTTTTGAAAGGTGGCTTTTAAACAGATGGTAGAAAATGTCAATGCTTCTGCTAGTGTTTAACTGTAATATGGCATTGATATGGAGGATGCATTATCAAAAGGCAATAAACTCCAATCCTAAGGGATGTATGTGGCCAGCAGTTACACTTATTCCAAGGTCTTTTTTTAAATCTTACTGTTCATGAACCGTGCATGACTCAAGCTTGCCCTATAGGAGAACTGTTTTATCTCTCCCTCCAGTTATAGTACTTCTAATAAAAATAGACATTATAGTGTATCTTTAATATAAATATATATAATTGTGTTTTCCAAAGACCTGCACTTATGGAAAATTACTTCTGACCATCAGAAACTCAGTGCCCACTATGTGTTACCCAAAAGACTTAACAGCATTTCAGTCTGAAAAAAGTCAGGTCTCACACCTCCTCATGGGGCAGCCTGGTACGGCGATGTGAGAACTGCTTTTCATTTGGGAAGGCTGAAGAAGAAGGGATTTGAACAAACTAACTCCATACATTCAGGACTAAAAAAATGCTGGTCCATAAATTAAGACTTTTTGGAGAAATCAAATTGTGCTCACTTTGTTGGAAGCACAGCTCTGTTTCCAGCCAAAGGAATGAGCACGGTTGATCCCTCCACACATAGCTTTTGGAGTTTGGAAATTCAGACACGAAAGAAAGTATCTCTCTGACTCTTCTGTAGAGGAACCATTTTTCCTGCATTGATGTGATGTGGGCTGTACCAGTAAAAGTGAGGACAGCACTTGACTTGGCCCTGTGTTCATGCTTATAATATTGCCCCTATTCACAGAGTGGAAACTTGCTGGATTTTTTCCATTAGGAGGAGAAATTGATGATAGGAGTCAGGAATGTCTTTGGTTTATTTACAAAGCATGTACTCAGAATCTTGTTTCTCTGAATGCAGCAGAAACAAACAACAGGCACTTTTCTTACTCAGAGTTTCCAAGGCTGAGTAGAGTGGTGTGTATTGCATGGGGCTGCGCTGCTCTGGCTCAGCCCCTGGCAGGGCTGCTTCCCTGGCTGCTGCTCCTCAAGGGCAGTGAGGTGAGACAGGCACATGCACACCCCAGCCCCCTCCTCCCCAGCTCTAACCTTGCTTCCTAACCCCTACATGTCACAGGGCATTCTGGTCAAGCTGAGCCTGCTTCTGGCCGAGCTCTCACCACCCAGGTCACATCTCCTGCTGTCTCCAGCCTCCTGCTCCTGAAGGGACTAGAATGCTCTTTTCATTTAACTTGAAGGACAGATATGTGCAGTAGCTTTTTGGAGGTATGTGAGTGTAGATGAAAAGAATTCCACTGCCATGAGAAGCCCATCTAGATACAACCCACACATGCACATGCATACACATGCACACATGCAGAACCTCCAAGCCTTTGGAGGAGCTGAGTAACTTGCAGTATAACAGAATTACAAAACTGTTTTGTAGCTGACTAAATAATTTATAATTTTCAGTTCCTTTATTGTTTCACACTAGTTTTACAACCAAAGAGCTTATCTCAGATCTGTGGCATGAATTTTTGTCAAAGGGAAATAGGTAAATGACGGGGAAAAATCTTGATGTTTAGGTATCATTTCTGAATGCCTGCAACAAGACAATGTTATCACATTTCAAACAAGGGCTACTTTTAATGATATTGAGCCAGTCACTCTGGAGCTCTGCTGATCACATTTTGATAGGAGGGTGCAATGTGTAATGTCAAAGATTTTTCATTCCATGAAAAATATTCCCCAATAATTTCAAACTAAAAAGGTGGAGATGATGGGCAGGCAGAGTTAAACTGTGCTGTATTTCTCAGCTCACAGTCTTAAAGTTTTTTCCACCTTTAGTAATATTTACTTGTAGCAAAGAGCATTAGAATAGTTGTAAGTGCAAGTGAAGCTAGAAGCAGACTCTCACCAGAACCCACTGCAGAAAATGGGGAAAGCTGATAGAACAAAATGTTCTCATGGCATTATAGCTTTGTAGTATTTTCATACTTTCTTCTCAGGACAACCTGCTAATAAACTGAATTGCACAAAGATTCCCTTTTTCTCTGATCTCTACAATTCCCTGATCTCTGTAATTTGTGAATTTTCATATGTAAAATTTATTTAATTCTATTTTATGTACATGTACAATTCTAAAACAATTTAAAAACTATTGCTAGGGTAGGATAAGCATTAAATTTGTCACATTTACATCAAATAAGAGGGTAGTTAGTAGTTTATGAAACAGATCCTTAGAACCTGTTGGACCAATGAGAAAGGGATGTTTTCAATGATTATTTTCATATGTTTATCGGATGCACACATTGCTTATATCTGTCAATAACAGGGGGAGCTATGACTAGATAGGGCAAAATAAACATTTTTAAACATGAACAGACTACATTGGTAGCAGTGGAATGCATCTAGTTAGCTAAAGACCTTGTCCTCAGGCACTGAAGGGATCATAATTACAGTTGCAACTCCACCTTCTGGCTTATTTTGCTCTAAGGAGTCCAAGATTTTGGATCTTTTATTTGAATAAATGTGGATACTTCCTTCAGGGTTTGAAAAAGGGAAAAATTGACAGCTACATTCCAAAGAAAGCTTAGCTGGATGGAAAACGACTGCTTGCAATACTAATGTGTTCTTTGTTTAGCGGTGCAAGTCATTATCATCACTTTTAAAATGTGTAACTAGAATAAATACTGGATATGAAAGCAAAGACTTATCTTCATTTCATGAGTTGAAGATTTCCATATGAAAATAAATGTATATGTGTGAAATCTTTTTTTGAACAACCTTCAACAAATGTATGGGAAAAATACTGTGGAAAGCTCTTCTCACCAGAGGCATTTGGGCTACTTTAAAGGAACACACAATGAGTAAATGAATCACATGGAAATGGAGAACGAAAAAGCAGCTACATCCTTGACTAACTTTGTTCTCTGATAGCAAAGAATCTGAAGTTTTCCATAGCTGTCTCCATATTTGTAAAGCTAGGGTACTGCCATAGACACTATTCTATACTGTATCTACTCTTCTATATCTGTAGCAATCAATTTTGTGATTACTCTCAGTGGCTTCAGAACAACAAAATTCAAGTGTTCCTAGTCAGAAGGTTTTTAAACACACAGCTCTCTTTTCAAAAAGGAATGATACACAGATTTGGGTATAAACATCTTCTTTCTGCATCCCTAGAAATAAATAGAGACTCGGAGTCACACACAGGATTTAATGGAAAAAGTTATAACCCTGTGTAAAGACAAGCACCAGCAGTGGAACAGTGATAAATGAAGCTGTTCAGGCTCCCTGGCATGTTGATTCTGTGGAGTACACTTTGCTGAAACAGTTTCCATATCATGTTTGGCCTCATGAATGTTCAGTGGTAGAGGCCAAATCCTGTCTTCAATCCAATCTCTGCAATTCCCTTCGACCACGTTGCAGCTTTCATCTGTTTTCTTGCATCAGATTCTTTCACGGGAGTTCAGCTGTGCCAAGCATCTTGAAGTTGTATTACCAAGAATGTTTCAAGCACAAATCTCATAGCCTCATCACTGAACACAAGTGCCTTTGCCCAAGTGCAAAAAAGGTTTCTTTGCCTTGAATTCAAGGGAAAAAACTGGCAGTTTTTGCACCACTTTGAGTCAAGATCTTGGCCTTTAAAGCTGTGGCATAAACATAGGTGTTGAACCAAAGCAGGATTTGGACTTTGGAAGAGGAATCAGTGTCTGTAGGAATCTGTGAAATGTTTCCATGTGAAGAGAACATTCTCCAGTATGTCTCTAGACTGGCCTGTCCGCAGGGCTTGGGAAAACAGCATCTTGATTTTCTCCACAACCCACATTCACAGACTGAAATTAGAGCTGTGCCTTGGTCAGATCGGTTTTCACCTCCTCCGTCCCTGGGGTGTCAACCCTTTCTCCTTTCTTTTGAGCAGAAATTAATGGAAGAGAGGGGAAACTTTTGTTAGTTTTGGCTCAGGGCTGGCTGGGGCACTAATTGGCTGACCAAAGTGTCAAGATCTCCCCAGAGGAGAAAGGACTAACCAAAACAAAAGCCCCATGATGAGCAAAACCAAAACCAGGCAGAAGTGTGAGATTTGAGGGCTCACATGTAGAACAGGAAGGTATCAGGGGACTACACTGAGTAGAGGACCCCAAAAAATCCGGTTTACCACTTAGTTCTTTACTTTTCCTTAGCTAGACTGCTGCATCTTGATAAAAAGCCTTTCCTGCCATCATCCCCTGTGCCCCCCTACCTCGCTGTGCCAGGCACCAAGTGCATGCTCGAGGGATGTGCCCTCTGCTCCTGTCCTGCTCCCTGGCAAAGGGCCTGGCTGGGCTCCAGGGAGAGCTGCTCTCCTCTCCTTGCCCGAACCACAACAGCTTCTGTCTAAACTGGAAGATGAGAGAAGGCTTTTTGCAATGCTACCATGTCACCGATCCCAGTGTAGATGAGCCAGAGCAGGAACACTGCCCTGCTGGTACTGGGACATTTAGAGGGTCATGGATTGGCTTTTGGGGTGCTCAGGCACATTCCTAACTGGAGCTTGTTTTAAAAGAAGTTTCAGGCTAGGGATGGGAATGAGTGGAAGATGGAAGGAGGAATCTGATGAGAAAAAGCAGCGAGGAACAGCAAGGAAATGAAGAAGGTATTGTATCTTTCCCTGCTGCAAATGGGACCATTTCACTTGAAGAAGAAACATCTGAGGAATAATTTTAAAATACTGTTTCAAAACAGTTAGGACTAGCAGACATCAGTCAGGGGAAATCTGTCTTTAAGTTTGAGACTCTGGAACTGTATTTCTATTGTGTTTCAACCAACTCAGTCAACCCCACTTAATTTCCATTGTTGAGGGAGTCTAAAATAGGCAGGAAAATAAGAAAAAGCCAAAGTTTACTGGAGAGATATGCTAAGAAAGAAAAGAGCATTTTGAGAAGAGGGCAAAAAAGTGGAGAACTGATAGGAAGAATATAAAATTGGGCTAGTAAAGCAATTTTTGATGGATTATTTTTGTTTGGTTGGTTTGGTTTGGATTTTTTTCTGTTGTTTTGGGGTTTTTTTTTGGGAGGGACTTGTTTCTATAGAGAATTTGTCATCAGCCTATTGTAACCATCCACCTGTACAGTAACTGTAAAAACACTGGGCATAACAAGCTAATCTTCTGACTTCTCTTTGCGTCACCCTTATGGGGAAAATGCCACAAGAAAAATTTATCTGACATGTTGTCATTTCTCTTTGCATTTTAAACCTGTCCAAAATGAAAAAGTGAAGCAGTTTGTTTGAGTTACAGAAAGAGTTTTGGCTTACTCCCCATGAAAATATGATTATAAATTCCTCCTGCATTTACTGTTGGCATATTATAAACAATTGAGTCCACTGATTACTGGGTTATATAAGAATTTTCATGTTATTTGAGACCTAATTCATCAGGTGCTCTATGAAAGTGTAATAGATATTTTTTAACATCTAAAATTCAAACTAAAAGCAACTTTTTCTGTTCTGTGGGATTTTTATTACTAGCCTGGGGAGGAGGAAAGAAAACTGTGGGAGTTCTTGCTTCATACGCCCAAGATGATTGGTTTCAGCACAGTTTTTACCCATTTGCAGCTGGGCTGTGAGTATTCCTGCTCTGTGACAGTGTTGTCCCCATCCAATATTCAAAAATTTCGTTGTCCTTATTTAAACCTCTGGGGTTCAGCCTCTGCATCTGATTCAAGATTTTGAAAGCCTTGGCATTTATCCCAATGCTTCTTGATGAATTGTAGGGCATGAAAGAAGCTGCATTTTGACCACCCTGTTTTACCTTAGAGTAGAACACTGAATTATCTGTCAGAGACGGGGAAAAAACATGGGAATGAATATAATCTGTTTATTAGTTTATGGTCACAAAGTCCTCAAGGGAGTGTTCCAAAATCAGAATGCTGGATTTGGTATTTCTGTGAGTTAGCAGAAAAACATGACCTCCTATTAACTTTATGCTCAGCAGTGCCTAAATTTTTGATAAAGTCATCAAAGTTGCAGAGCAGTCACATACACAAGTATTCCTGTAAGACATATTACACATAATTAATTATTTTGGAAAAGCTTTCTGAGATTTTCAATACACAACTGTAGAAGAGATTATCTATATAAGAATGACCCAGCTGAAGAACATATTTTCAGAAAGCATTACTACCCACACTATGGAATACATAGTTCTATGCATTCTATTGTGTTCCATAGTATTTGTCATGTCCTGAATGTATTCTCACAAACTGTTTATTTTTGCCTATTACTGCTATCCTGAGGCAAACCTGAACCTCAGCTATTTGGGTAAGTGAGAGTGAGGGTGTTGCAAACTTCCTTTTTCTGCAAGTTTCTCACAGGTTAAAAGGTTTCCTTAAATAAAAAGCAAAGTGTGTCCATTTTCGACAGCAAATTGGACTCACATTGTCCCTTAAGTCTGCTTCAGTTTGATAATGAAAGGAATCTTGATATTAATAGGAGAGATTCTCTGAGTGAACTAGCAGCCTTCACTCTTTCAGTTTGACTTGTCCGCTGTGGACCCAGTTTTCTGATATAAGGACATTTTCCTACTCAGAAATCTGTAGAGGCCATCATGTTCTTTTGCTGGACTCATGGAATACCCAGCAGTATTTGGACTTCTTTAGATGACACCAGATTTTCAACATACAACAAGCACATACCTCAAGATGTTTAGAATGGATCATAGATCCCATTTGATAAAATGTGCAAGTGAGACATAATGTGAAACTTTTAAAACTGATAGTTCAGGAATTGGTTACTCATTGGCAAGAGGCTCATACAGCAAAGTAAGAACACACTGAAGAAGAACTTTATTAGATCAATTCCTACAGCAGGATTTGTGGCCCACGACATTAAAAGAAGCAGCAAATCCCACGTCCCACCTTTGATTCCATTATCAGCTATTTAATGGCGTTGTTTATTAATATAATCATTATTTGTACAACAGTGTCACTTAGAAGCTTTAAATGAGACTGCAGATGAGTCATTTCATCTCCAGGATTCAGTTTCTCAATCTCATAGTAATATGTTAGAGCCATGTTGTTAGGAAGGCTTAGCAATGTTTGCTGAGCCCTTTGAAGAAATGAAGCAACGTATTAAGGTATAAGGTGGGTTGTTATTTTAAAAAATCGTAATTATTTTTCAAAAGCAAACAATTTTGGCACCATGATAAAAAGCAGAAAGAAAGAGGGAGTGTAGGACTGAAGACAGTGTGTTCATTTTTTCCCTCACTAAACAGTAAACTCTTTAAGGAGCACTATACACTTTCATTCTCATTGTTCCATCACCCAGCCTCCTGCACTCAAGAGCAGTCATTTCATATCTGTATTTACACTTCTCAAGCCATGGTCTGTGCTCATGCTTTTCAGCACTTTATACATTTATTTAAGGATCAACTTGGAGCACTTATTTCTCCTATTGAGGAAACACATCACATTCACACATCACAGCCTGCAACTGCAAAACCACTATAAATCATAAAATATCACTGACATTCCCTTTCATCTTCTGATAGATGCTCTTTTCAGGGGGTTTGCTTTTATTTAGGTTGCTTTGCTACTTCTTCCTTGGGATTGAAATACATTGTCTTTAATTTCTTTTCTCAGCCAATAGATTTTTTTCCTCCTGCTAGAGCACAGCAGTGTGATTGTAAGTTACTGCTCTATGCAAGTCCACCCATGCATCTTTGGCAATCAAAACTATACTACAAAGTCAACTCCTTTACCAAAAGGCAATGCCCATTTCAAAACCATTCATCTTACATTATGTCTATCAGTAATACATCTGTAAATTTTGTTTGTTTAAGTAGCAGTTTGGGGATGAAAAACATGAAGGTACAATTCAAACCATGACATTTGTGTGCTATGAGGAATAGGATAAAATGTTGACTTTGCTTTCCATGGTTTTAAGCTGAATTCAAGTAGTATAAAGTAGGTAAGTGTCCAAGTGAGAGGAAAAAGTAATTTTGGTCCAATGAAAAAGACATAACACAGAAGAGACAACATCAGAAATGGAAGGGGGATGTCTAGAGGAGAGGCCAGTGGGAAATTTCACAGGCAGCCAGGAGTGGGATGTGTTACTGTGGAGATGCAGTCAGGACCATTAAAATAAATAAACCCAAAGAAGATGTTATTCGTTCTGAGCTCTGCTGGTAGCTCTGCAGCATACTTAAACTTCATCCACAAGTTGCTGCTTGTTGGCTCATTAAGTCAATCCACTTGCATTTTAATCACCTCTACTGCTGATGATAAGCATGTAAATATTTTGTGGCAATATTTTGTGACAACTACTTCCCATCATTGGAAATATGATCTAGCTCTGATGAAAAGGTGATTAATGAGACCCCACGTCTCTTTTGAAATTTCTTTTGTTACGACTATGAAAAATAGAAATATAATTTAAAAAATATGCTAATTCCTGATGAACTTTAAACAAACAAGCAGCAAAGAGTCTGATGGGGACAATTTGGGTAAATTTAGCTGATGTGAATCAGTAGCTAACATGAAACAGCCTGATTTACCGTATTCCACCAAACTTCTTTCTGTTTTCTGCTTAAAGGCACCATTAAGTCCACTGCTTGTTTTTAACTACCTACTTTCTAAAAGCTGTACATTACTTTAAATCATGTGTTCTGTGAATCTGGTCACAAGATACTGTCTTGACCATGCATGAAAAATATGCTGGAGATAAACTTTGTCTGTCTTTCTTCCTAATAACAAAAGGTTCAACTCTGTAAATAAAGTTAAGGCAGACTATGTGGAAGAGGAATTTAGCTCGTTTTAAAAGCCACTTTCTGAAAAGATTCATTTCCTATCTCTAAAGGTGAAATGGGCTCTTCTTGGATTAGAAAACACTGTCTTCTTCAGCATTTGCAGGATTATGTCTCCAGTGTGTGAACCCAATATTCACAGGATTGTGTAATGGTAAAAGTATTTGCCTGGAACAGCCAGCTTTATGATTGACTGATGATATTCTACTGAAGATTGAAGTGAAGATAACATTTTCAAAAGAAAAATATTGCTGGCACTTGACTACCTGTTCTGCACAGCATTTATTCGCACTTGTCAACTAACCAAAATAAAACCTTTAATGCTGCCAATTTGTGACCTTCTTTGCTGTAAAATATTCTGTTACTAAATCAGCACTTCTCTGCTGCCTATGTTTGTCTTAAACCTTTTTGTGAAACAGTATCTACCCCCTTAGAGCCATTTACTGCTCTTGCTGTGTACGCAATGAGAGTTCTGTGCAAAGATCAAGGGGACATTAGGTGTAGTTACATCCAGGTGATAGTGATGCAGGGTTTACTTTAGGGTTGCTCATTTATTAGGATACATTTTGTGTGTTCTTACTGAAGGACAGCTCAGCGGTATTGGAGCCTGAACTCATTGTTCTCAACATTTAAATACGTTTTACGCTGAATAGTTGGGATGAGCTGGGTAAATGTTTTGAGGTTTTTTAAGGTAATGAGTGAAAGACACATGAAACTAGAGTTATGTTTTACCAACCTAATACAGCCATAAACTGTACTGCCTGATTTATAATGAGAAGATGTTAACATTTCTTATAATCTGTGATGAATAGGAAGTGTTTTTGCCTATGGCTATATTGTGCTAGGGTCTGATTATATCAGAGCTCATAAATTAAAAAGTCAGAAGGGGCCACTGTGATCATCTGGCTTGGCCTCTTTTATAATACAAGCCATGGGACTTCCCTGAATTAATTCCTGTTTGAACTGAAGCACAAAGTTTAGAGAAGCAGCCAATCTCAATTAAAATATTTCCAGTGATGAAGAGCCCACAGCAACCCTTAGTGAATTGTTTCAAAGAAAAACTATCCTTGCTCTTACATTTTTGAGCTTTATTTTTATTTTGAATTTCCCTTAATTCAACTTCCAGCAATTAAATCTTATTATGCCTTTGTCTGCTAGACTAACTCTTATTTATCAAAATCATATTCCTGCCATAGATGCTTAGGGTCTGTGATCATCTCAACTCTTAGCCTCCTCTTTTCTAAAACAACGGATGAAACTCTTAGAGTATGCTATAAAACTTTTTTTAGTGGTTTAATCAGTCCCATGGCTCCTCTTCATAGTCTGTGTAATCCCTTAGCATTCTCTATGGATTGAAAACATCAAGAGTGGACTATAGCCCATCATGAGTCCTACCAATGCTGAGTGTAGCAGTGACATCATCTTCCTCACTCTCCATGCATGCTTTTGGATCCCTTGGATCCCTTTTGGCTGCAGTGCTCATTGAGAGGATATATTCAGCAAGTTACTGATCATCAGCATTCAGAGGTTAAGTCAAAGTTAGAAATGTACTGAGTAACTTAGAAGTAGAAAAAAAAAAGAGAAATATTTCAGAAGATATTTTACCTTCCTTATGTCGGACCAAATCGTATCCAAGCTGAACATAGCGGGACGTGGGTGCAGGAAAAAATTCCGCTCACTGCCTGCCTCTCCTATAGGTCTGTGTATGTGGTTGTGTGCAACAGCTTTAGTGCTCAGAGAAGCAACAGGGCTGAGCTTCAGGTGCTTCACCCCAGCACATCAACAGGTGATGGGAAGCAAGGAGAGAGAGAGGTGGGTGGCCCCACCTACAGCAGAACTTGCTCCTCATCTCTCCACAGTGTTGTGGAGGCAGGTCAGGGGAGGGAGGTCCTCTGGCATTCCCTTCCTGAACATGGCCAGTCCCAGAAGTTTGTAAGGAAGGAGCACATGGAGAGGCAAAGCGGTGCCTGGAGGTGGATTTTTCCAAATCTACTTGACTGGGAAAGCCCGGGTTTATCCAGTTTTTAAAGCAAAGGTAGTGGGACAGTCATACCACTCAATAGCCTGGCAGCATTCCTTCAGCCTTGCATGCTGTTTTCTCCAAGCAGCTTCCTCAAAGTAATTTTACACTTCATCTTGGAGAATGAGTAAGCATCCTCACACCACTTTAGACAATATCCTCAGTAGTTTGTGTAACTTGCACAGCTCCTTACGTAAAGCAGCCACTCACCCCCAGGAGATTAGTGAAGCTTATGCTAAACCTCCTTCCTGTGTACAGTCTTTGTTGTTGCATGAAATACTTATATAAAATCTGATGTAGGTGTTGTTGCTGATGTTTCTTTTACCTTTACTGTGGCAGCATAGAGGGGCTTTCAGTTTATAAATACTACTGATATCAGCCAACAGCACAGGGTAAAAATGGACATTTCATACAGTAAATTAACCTGTGACAATATTCCCGTAGGAACTATACTTAAACTGATGTTTCATTTACTGCATTTATTTAAGATACCAAAATTAATTGCAACTACCACAGCCAATTTATATGCTTAGCATTCTGTTACACACCCTTGAAGTCTGAAATTCATTAACATCATACATATTTTAACACACTCATCTGTCTCTTTTCTTAACTGTATGTAGGATCTAAGACATTTTCTTCGGGGCTTGGAGAGGTGTTGCTCCACACTGTGCTGTAGCACAGGGTCTTGGATATACCCCATAGGAGTTTAATGAGTGTTTATCTTCTGGTAGTGCCAAGAGGCTGTCTTGCAGTCAATCCTTCCGGTGGCTGTAGTTTCTCAACGTAGTGCTGATCATATCTCAGTGAAGGTGGATCTTACTACCCTTCACAGCAATGTCAATAACCCAGTGTTGTAATAATGTCTCAGAGAAACATATGCTTGCCCACTGCTGTATTACATCAACAAGAATTTACTTCTTCAATGCCCTGAATTTTTTCAAGACTACAGTGTGTCCTGGGGAGACCTCCAGATGCAAAAAAGTCTCCTATTTAGAAGGTCATCAGGGTTTTGGTTGTAGTGAATTCACATCTTTTCACATGCACTGTTCTTCCTCGTCCTCTCACCACCACTAGTGACAGTGGTGCTGGGGCTGTCAATATAGGAACATGCAGACAACATTGCATGCAGCCTCAAGATGTTGTTCAGGCTCTTGGTACATGTATTTCTTTATTCAGGAAGGGCTGGCCATATTTTTCCTTTGCTTTTTGCAGAGATAGTGTCACACTCTGTTCGGTTCATTGCAACCACCCAAGCAAACACAGTCCTGGGTTAAGTTACCATCTCTCAGTCGGGAAACAGCTCAATTCACAACATGCAGCTTGAAAACAAAGTAATATGTGCTAAATTTACACTCTGCTGTGACAGTGCTTTAACTTCACATTTACAAGAGCTGTACAAATACTTATTATCTTCTAGCTCAAAATTGTAACTTCTTGGTGCATTTTCTCAGGAAATTCACATTCCTACTGTGCTCTAAGGCCTGCTAGGGATGCTGCAGTTTTTCATAGCGTCTTTTGCTGTTCGGACCACATTTCCCCACAAGCCTCACATCTGCTTACCAGGTTCCTGGATATCCTTGATACAGTTTGGCCAGTCTGCTGTGCCTCTGGCTCTCCAGATACAGAATTCTCTTCCAAAATGGCTCTGTGTTATTCTTAAGAGTTTCTATTTTCAGTCATTCAGCTGCCCTTACATATACTATCTTCTGTGCCCAATTCATCTTCATAGTTCCAATATTTTTGAGAAGCAAGCAAAATTCTTCCCTGATGTCTGGCTACCCTATCAGAAATCTAGACACAAGCACTTGTAAATCTTTGTCTTGTGAAGTTTATTTTCAGATATTTTCCAAATCCCTGCCTTGAAACCATCTGTATAAGAATAAAAAATAAAAAGGAAAACTATCACTTCACACATACATTGGGTAGAAGCTCACTTTTTTTAATCCTTGGTTAAAAATCATATATGACAGGATTTTCTATCTGTCAGAGTACTTGCTCATTTTCACTGTTTTCATACTGCAGGACTTCTATGGCTAAAAATTAATTCTTTATATACAAAAGTAGAATTGCTTTGCAGAGTCAGAAGCTTTTGTTAAAAATTGTTTATGACTTTCTACCCTTAAACTCACACACACAACTCTATGGCCAGACACTTATCCCAAGACATGGTTTCATCCTTTTGGTTAGAGTGACCTTGACATAAAAGCTATGGAATATTTCTGTCTTCAGTGCAATGCTCCAGTTCTGTTTCAATTGCATCATATTATTTACTTGCCTATTGATTTTAGTTATTGCATTTAAAGGGGTGAGATATGTTCCCTGATAGATATGGTAGCAGCATTATGCTGAAGTTTTCTTTCTATAGCATCTTTCTTCAGTCACTGCACCAAGGGTTTCCCATGCATTCAAGATTCTTGGAATAAATATCAATAGATATTTTTATAATCTAATAAGAGAAATGAGAGAAAATAGTAATGAAAAGCATAGATATAAGTAATTAAAATATATGTAAATAAGATGATAAGAATATAAAATGAGAATGTAATGGAAAAAAGGAGACAGCAGTGAGCCTTTTCCTCTCCTCTGCATGTCCTCCTCCTGGCTGCCACCTCTCCCTGGGAGTCAGACCTCGTTAGCATTGTCTCCCAGCCCAGCAGTGATCCCTCAGCTCGCTCTGAGCCACGTCAGCATCTGGCAGGGCACAGATCCCTGCTGTGCAAATGAGCTAGACAGGGGCTGGCACAGGATGGTGTAAGGCAGAACTCGTTTGTTCAGGCACATTTCTACCACTTATCAGCCATGCCAGCTCAGGAACAAGTTTCTTCATCAGTGCTGTAGACATGTCCTAGGCTCCTGGATGTTATTTAGTGCATGAGACAATGCAATGATCTTGTGGGACTTTCTGTGAGTGGCACTGTGTATGCCTGCTTTTTTGCACACATAACACAGGAGGAAGACACTACTATGAAGATTTTAAACCAAAGCAGTATCAAGCCCAAAACAAAACCCACTGGACAGGAGTCTGTTCTGTGGCATAACTGGCATACAGGTGAATCAGCCTGGAAACTGCTTACCATAAGAGAAAATAAGTGACTGTAAAAACAATGTGACATCATTTTATGCAAATAATAACTTGGTGCTTCGAATGTGACTGGTATTTCATTATGAAATGACACAAACACTTAATTGATAGTTTGGTTCCATTGCTACCAAACACTGGCCAAAGATGGTTGGAAGACAAGCACATGGTCTCAGAGTTGCTGTCCAAGTCTATCTGACTTCTTACTCCTGCTTTATTTGTAAGACAGAAAACATTGGCTTTCCTGGGGCACAAGTAAGGTGCAGGTCTTTCAGCATTGCTTGCTGATGGGCATTGAGAACTTCCCTGGCTGGCATAATGACCTGGAAGCACTATGGAGATCCTGAAACTAAGAAAGCAACAGATCTGCATAGGAACTCCATATTAAATTGGGTTCTCAGTACATATGAATTTCCTCCTCAGTTCCACTGTTTCCTCCATTGTCCATTATTAGGAGAAAATTTCAGCATTCTGTCCAGAAAAAAGATGCTTTGTGTTTTAACCAGATGCTCATTTTTGATCTGAGGAATTGAAACCCCTGGGACACACCAAGCACACACACACCCACCAGCACATCTAACTGCAGTCAGAAGAGCTGAATAGTTCCTTTTTCCTTGTAAAAATTTCCCAGTGAAGCTGAGGAGTAAGCTAGATGATATTAGGTTGAGTGAGATGCTTGAAAACAGGTTGAGAGCTGAAGGCATGTGTAGATTGGATCACAGGGTTTAGCTGTGTGGTGCAGGCCTTCAATAGAGAGGACAACAGACAGGTCTGATAAACAATATTGAAAATTCAGGTTTTAAGCACCTCGGTGATCAACAAGTGGAAGTTTCATGTGAGCTGAGAGGCCCTTGGCAAGGGGAACACTGCAGAGGCCAAGGGCCACAATTCTGAAGGGCTGTTGGCAAAGTACCCCTTGAAACACTTCTGCTGTATCTTCACTGGGTAGCTGGTGTGTGCCCTGTGCTGGGGCTCTGGCCCACTGCTCACACAGGCACAGGGCCCAGACAGACTCAACTGTGACCTCTGTGAGTGCTTGCCTTCCCTCACTGTAGCTGCAACACTGGGAGAGCTCTGCTGACTGGCACTACATTAGGCAGGCTGCAGAAAATGGTTCCAGCACAAATCTGATAAAATCAGATTGTGTGTGGAGGGTGTCAGCCTTTCTGTGCCACTTACCCAGCCCTGGAGAAGGATTGGTAGCATTGTACTGTTTACACCTCAGTCATAAGTCATATCAGAATCAGTAGTTAGGGCTGTCCTTTCTTGCACTGCTTTGAGGAACCTCACTTCTGTCATGAAATTGCTCTTAACTTAGTTTTAAATTTCTTCTCTGACATGCCTGAAGTCAAGAAAAAAAAGCCTAAAATCAAGTGTGATAAGACCATGCTCCAAGTACTGTCCTCTGAAAAGTCAAGTGATCTTCCTCCTAAGATCCAGTAAGGATACTCTTCCAGCCCAGTTGTTCAGCACGATGCTACCAAAATCCTACTTTTCAAAACAAAGATGCTTCTTTGTTTCTTTCAGGGATAAAAATTTTAAAAACTCTATCTTGAGAAAATCTGGAGAGTTTTTCCAAACTAGAGGAGCAAATCTGCCTCCCACAACACTCACTCAACTACTTTCAGTCCAGCTGATTCTTTATCACTCACAATCCGAACATCTCTATTTAAAAGTCTTCTGAGGATGGATCTATCATGAAAGGAGAAAAGACAAGAGAAGGAGGTTCTCTGCACATGTGGAAAAATGATCTAGAAGAAAGTGGGGAAGAGAAATGAAATGTGCTTCAGTATAATTTTCACATAAATTGGGTCTGGCAAGAACCTGTAAAGCAGAGTTTGAGCTTACATGACAAACACATACAGGGAAAACCTTAATATATCCACATATTTGGTTTAGTTCTGAAGTGCTGGTGCAATGTGTGTGCACAGGAGAGAACAAGAGCATGTGCAAATGAAAGCAGGAGAGAGTCAGTTTCTGTGGCCATGCCAGCAGGGCATGACTATATAATTTGTAGTGTGGGAAGAAGCTGGCATAGAAGTCCTTTGCAATGTCGAAAGTATGATGAAATACCTGGGTTAAAAGATTAATACAAAGAGAGAACATGAAGAGTCAGAGTGAGGAACACAGGAAGGTGAAGGATTGATAGGAGAGGTCCAGAGAGACAGGGAGGGCTGCAAATGAAAGGCAGAGGAGAAAAGCAGGGTACCAACTATTGCCCAGTGTAAAAGGAAACACCTTAAAATAGTAGAATATAGGAAACTTAAATGGGAAGAAATAATGTGAAGACATTGAAGAAATACAAGAAACATAAAGCAAATTTAAAAAAATTTTTTTGGTAAGTTGGGAGTTTTGTAGGATGAGGACTTTTTGTTTGGAGGTTATTGCTTTTTTGGTACAAAATGCATGATAAAGACAGAAAAGTGTCTACAGTCAGTACCAGCACTTGCTACCTCTCTTACAATTTTGGTTTGGGGTTTTTTGGTGTGTTGTAGTTTATTTGATTGGTTAAATAGTTGGTTGGTTAGTTGGGTTTTGGTTTGTTTTTGTTTTTGTTTTTTTGGTTTGGGTTTTTTGGTTTGAGGAGGGCAGGGTTTGGTTAGTTGGGTGGTTGGGTGGGTGGTTGGGTGGTGGGCTTTTTAAGTTTGGACAATTTTTTTTTTCATTTCCTTGACAATCTCCTCAAAAAGCAGCTCCTTCTAGCTGTACCTGTGCACCCCTGCCACTGGCTAGCATTCAAACTGTCCCATATACTTTCCAAAAAGGAATCTGAAAGAGTTTCACAGAGTTTGCCACATTAAGGGAAATTCTCAGCTCTTCCTTGAGCAGTTAATTCTCTTCACACCATTTTCAAGGAAAGATAAGAATAAGGTGTGAATATCTCCCCTTCCAGTCTTGACTGAGATATGTCCACAGTATTTTGTCAGGATTTCCATGTACAGGTGGGATGTAAGCATAAAGGTGCAGTGAAAGGGACCATGAGCTAGAAAAGGGAAGTAAAGACCCAGGCAGAAGGAAGATGTACAGATGAATGAAACAAAGCAAGGGCAGTGAGGAGAGGGTCTATGAACAAAAGTGGAACAAAAGTAAAGCAGAATATAGAATAAAAACTTGATAGGTAGAGGAAATGAAGTGACATACAAACTGCAAATAGAGCAAAAAATGAATAGGAGAAAATTAGTAAAGAAATGAAAATGTAACAAAATTTGTGCAAGAAATCTAGAATAGTGGGAAGAAACTTAAGGAAACTTTAGGGCAAGCTAGAGAAAAGTAGAAAGAAAATAAGTAGAAGAAAAGAAGAAAAATAAGCCAGTGAGTAATTTTTTAAAAGAGTAAATATTGTCTGAGGTCAGTGTCCTTTTACTTATAGGTGTTGTTAGGGAAGAGATGCACTGTATATTTATGAAACACCTGGGAGGTTGGAAACAAACGTTGGAAACAAACATTGGAAACAGGCACTCTTCTGGAACACATATTTCTGTTTTCCTTAGGCCTTTCAAGAACACATAGTTAGATCTCTGTAGCTAATTGGGCTGCTGCATTACTGATAGAGTATATTGACATTGAAAAAGAGTGGACAGGAGGCACAACAGATTCAGTGGTGTATATAAACATTTCTAGCTACACCCTCATGGGAAAAGTTCCAATTCTCTCCATGCAGAAGACCTTTGAGAAAGTAAGCAATAGAAATAGATCTAAGCTGCCAGATTTTTATTCCTGTCCAACTGGACAGAAAGGGATGCTATGGAAATCAGAAATTTGCCTTAGTTTCTTGAACTCCACTTCTATGTGTACACATGTCTATTTATTTTACGAGAATGGTTCAGCTATTTGGGTTTTTCTTGGATCAATTTCTAACCAGAACCACATCCAGTTATTCTATATACTTTTTACCCCAGTTTTGAAGCACTATCTGCATTGATATGTATATAGGCATTGACTTTGCTCATGTGTGTAAGTGCTTACCTTTGTTACTAAGGCCTTCTAAACACTGTAATTCACAGAACAGATTGTTCTTTTGGTGTGAAACCATACTTTTTGTTGGTTAAACACTAGCAGCTGGGTGGACTTTAAATATGTTTTAATAGGGACCATGAAACTACCCTTTTGTTTTATACTTTTTTGTACTTAGATTGTGTCCTTATTCCTTGTATTTATTATTCACAGTATTTAATGTAGATAGTTAAAATGCTTATAAGACAGAGGCAGGGAACAGTTTAACCTCTGACAAGGGCAGCATTTTTAAATTCAACTGTAAGCACTTAGTTTAGGAAAATCTGTTTCCACTTTCATGATGAACCCTTTAAAAAAATTCAGGTTAACTACATACAGCAAAGCTGTGATATCAGCCCTGCCACAAAAAGCCAAATCCTGCAGACCCCCATTTGCATGAGAAGTCCTTTAAACTGTGAGTCCTTTCCAAGTGGAAGGAATACACACGTGATTTTAGGATTTGTAGAATTTGGCCTCCAGCTGATTGCTTGGCAAAATTGTGCCTCCACAAAATTTGTAGTCTCAAGTAAAACTTCCTAAGTAGTTTTTGATTCCTTTATGGCTGTATTAAGCCCCTTTAGGAAGAAAGACTGGCAGTTGATGAACTTTCTTGGGATTCAAAATGTTTGCTAAAATGATATGAAAACAAGGCCCTAATAGCTGAGTCATGGAATTTAGAAAACTAAAGTTTTACAACAGTGTAACCTAGAGATTAGTGAATTAATCTAATTTCCTCTGTGCATTTAAATAAATGTAAAAAACCAATTGGTTTTCTTGGAAAAGCTGATTTCAAACTGAAGGATAATCTAGTCATTTTAAATAGGCCAAATTCTGTATCTTTACTTGAGGAAAATTCCCAGTGTTGTTTGACATCAAAGGAATATTACCTGTCTCAGGGCTGTAGCTTGTATAAGAAGATGTTACTAAAGCTGGAATTTTTATTTGCTTCCAGAAGTATTTTCAGAAGTGAAGCAAGGTTTCCCTTTCCTCTGTTGAAAGCAGAGAGGGATTGCTCTTTTCCAGCTCGTTTGATAAGAAGTGCTGCACCACACCACTGTCTCTTCTTGCCTGTGACAACAGGAATGTCTCCTGCTGCTTCAGCAGATATTTGAGGGCAATACACGTGTCAGTCTCTCCAGGGATCCTCCTGCAGCCAGGAATGTCACTTCAGATGGCTCCACTGCATTGCAAGACAACACACTATGGAATTGTATCCAGAATCCTGCCAGAAGGGAGAAGATAAAAATGCACAGAGCAGGCATTCTTCAAGTAAAGTTCACATCAGAAAAAACCAAACCAAACAAAAAAAACCAGAGCTACTGTAGGTCAACAGCAGAACTACAACTGTTCACAACTCCACAGCATCTCTACTCGATTATCCCAAAGGATTTGGCAAACACCCAAAAGGAATGATATGGTTGTCTACTTTTGTAGGAAGAAACAAACTGGATAAAGTTAATTTCTTTCAATGACAGACATCTGTGATTTTTTACTGGGTTTACAAATTAAGTATGTTCCAAAAGGCTGGGGGTAGCAATATAGTCCTGAAGCCCTGTGTCTGAATGTTAAATATTGTTTTATTCTGAATGTATTTTCTCTGAATCAGGTTTCTGATATTGCATGAGTTGAAATAGACATCATAATAGAAAACTCTTTGTGATTCAAGAATCCTCTAAAGTAGCCTGAAAATAGCTGCTCCATGTTTCATAATGCCAAAATTTTGCATGCTCCTATCTCTAGTGCTCTCCCTCTCTTTCACTGTTCCCCCTATTGAATCTATTGCAGATGCAACACTAAATACCACTCTATCCAAGACCTATGCTTCTTCCACCTCTGAAGAGGAAAGGAAACCTTTATCTGGAAAAATGCATTTTTGGTAGTTTGGTTCTTAATGTGTTTCAAGTTGTTTCACATTAGTCTCAGAGGCCTAGGTGGTATACAGAACAGAAGGCAGGTGAGACAGTTCATGATAAATGAAATTTATCTCATGAACATCAGCACCTCATTTGTGTACATGTGTGTTTTCCCCGTTGCTGAGTTAATTATTCTTGGTAATAGTATTGAGTCAGACACATGACTATATCATTGCAGACAAACCCATGTTATTAATGCATTTTCACTAAAGTAATCCTTGCCACAGGCAAAATTTTAACATTCTAAGGGGTTATAAGCTGCTCATGCACGTAGTTGCTCTTCCCAAGGAACAGACTGTGAACAAACTTAAACTTGTAGTCCTGATTTATGCCTTGTTCTCCCTCATCTCTGGGGAGGAATAAGAGACAGAGCCACAACCATCTTAATAGCTCTGAAGATTCTTTGATACAGATGAAGTTCTATGCAAAGATCATTTAAGAAAAAAGTCCTGCCTTAAAGAATACTTCTTTCTTAAAGCCATGGCAATTTCTTTACTTTTTTTAAAAATTATTATTCTTTATTTATTAGGTACAGGAAGGAAGAAAAACACCAGCTCTTGTTCATGAAGGAGATAATTCCAGCTGTCACGCAGCCGCTCAGGAGAGCTGAGTCCTGTTTGCTCCAGTGACCAATTCCAGCTGAACAGAGCACATCTTGTCTCAGCTGGCATTTCAGTTTGAAGGACCTTACCACCCAAAACCTGGTATCTCTGTCTTTTCCTTTCCCTGCCCTGGTGGCTGGCAGGGCAGCTGCCTGCCTCTGGAACACAACCCAGCTGCCCCAGCGCTGAGCACTGGCAGCTCAAAGCAGAATTACAGGCAGCAGCATAAAAGAACATTGCTCTTACTCAACAGAGCAGTTCCCTGCATACCCTGGAATTCGAGCTGCTTACTTTTCTGACCAAAAGCCTGTTTTTGCTATTGTTAGCACTGTAGAGCCAAGCAGCTCTGGGAGGGTGAGCTGGCTTCTCTTCTGTTTTATACATCATCAACCAAATTGTCAGGTAATTTCCTATTGTGGAATCTTTATTACCAGCAGTGACCTATGAGGCAGAATGAATATTTGTTTATTTTCAAATCTCGTGTGGGAGCTGCAGGTTGCCAGCTGGAAAAAAAAAATTCTGACCTGTAAATTTAGCAAATATGATGAGAAAGTGATTGAAAATTAAAAATAAGGATCTTTATTTTGTCCCTGTTAAAGACTAACTGAATTATAAGCACATTATTTAAAAGTGCCTTTTTCAGGTTTTTTTGTGTGTGTGATGTTTCCTTTTTTTCCCTTTTGTGTCTTTTTTTTGCCAGATGTTCTTTAAGGCTCTATTAAGTCTCTTGGTTTCAAATCATGTTGAAGCATATAGTTTTGTTAATCCTAAAACTGGCATCCTAGAAGAGTCAAAAATGAGATTGGCTTAAAAATCTTAAGTTCCAGAAAAAATAAGATGGAATTTTTAAACTTCTTTTATCAAATTTATATTTTCAGATGTTACAAATGTGAGGGGTAGAAATGCACACAAAGGAAAAGCAGCTTAAAACGGTCATGGGTTCATTCACATCCAAGAATGGCAGTTATAAAGGAAGAAGCAAATATTGAAACTCAAGATAAAATCTTGAAACTTTTCAAAACTGAGCACCACCATCCCCCCAGTCCAAAGCAGCTCATGTCCTGGAATTTGGATTGTAAATCTCCACTAAGAAGGTAGAGCAAAAATACACCACAGTGGTGTCATTTCTGTAAAGAAAAATGAACTTTAAAAATATCCTGAAAGCAAAGCCACTTAAAGCTCAGCAGCTGGTCTGAAAAAACCTGAAGCACTTGAAGACTTGCAAGTGCAGATTAAGGAATACTTGTCCTAGCCAATTTTGTCTCCCTGTCTCTTTGCTCAGTGCATGTCCTTTCTGAGGTGAAGACAGTTAAATCCAACTATCTCCTTATGCTTTGTTGAGGCCAAAAGTAGTTTTAAATGTGAAAGGATTGAAGCACTTAGTCCTTGTCTAGGCAGTCATTATAGCAAGACCTGTTGACCCTATAGTTCCTTATCCTATGCTGATATTTTAGGAAATCCAAAGAACAGTTTAAATTATTCTGAGATTAATAAAATCATAAAGAAGAAAAGTGTGTAAATGGAAAGCATCAGTCCTAGTGGAGAGTGCACTAAAACAAACTTATGCAGGAAAAGAATTCAAATATGCTGTTAAAAAAAAAAAAAAGGAGATATTTGCATAGTTTGTAACCTATAGAACAAAATTCCATCCCAGGCAAGGATCCAGTGGCAGGAAATACAGTGCAAATAGAATTGGGCAGGAGGAGTAAACAGGGGTTGAATTCAATTTGTATTAGAAAGCTCATAGTAGATCTAATTCTACAGAAATCCCAGCCACTCAACATAGCAAATAGCCTAGAGGGAGTCATCCTAGTGCACCTTCAAAACCAAGAAAAGTTGAGATCATCTGAACGACCTCTCTTACCCCTGCAAAAAGAAGCACTGAAAATACATCACAGTTGTACTGAGGAGTAAGTGTTCACTCAAACAAAGCATGAAAAATGCACAGATCTACAGGGTATAAGGTTTTCCTAACTAATGCTTCTCCAGGTGTAAAATACCTTTTCAAGAACTACTTATCCTGTTGTTCAAAAATGAGCTACTTTTGCTGATACAGAAGCCCATTTTATCAAAGCTTTGGCTGAAATCCAAATAAATTGTTCTGTGTGAACTTTTGTATTTTTATCAGCTTTGCAAAACCCTGAAAAGATAAAGTCAAGACAGAAGACTAATCAAACAGAGGGAGCTTTTTACCGTCCCTAGATGCAGTGACCTAACAAAAAGTTAGTAAAACTAACGTGTGTGGAAGCAGTTTGCATGAAATTATTGTCATCGACTTTGCTCAGAACACAGAGTAAAATTCTTCTGAGAGCTCAAATGCCTGTTGCATTTCTGAGAATGATTTTCTTCGTTTACTATCCCATTTTCTTCACTTACTTTTGGCTGGAATGTACAGAATGGCTGACTTGTGTGCTGAGTGCAATCTTAAGCCAAACCAGTAATAACCTTTTTTGACAGCTGCTCCATTGAGTTTTCTCTCCCAGATCTTCATACTCATGAGAACCTGAGAAGTTGAAAAACTCAGATTGGTGGGTGTTGTTTCAGGCTGAACTACTGAAAATTATTTCAGGGGAAACAATTAACATACTGTGTTAATTTCTTTTTAGAATATACAATTTTTCTAAAAAAAGTGAACAGAAAAAAGTGACAAAACTAGTCCATGTTTGAGCACCTTTGAATTTGTCATGCCTTTATTGCATACTATACCTTTAACTTGATGAGAAATTATCTGTCTCCTCAGACAGTGGCCACTTTCTTTGCAGTTGCTGTTAGGTGAGAAAGGTGCACTCTGTTTCCTCCAAGAACACAATTACTTTTATTTCTTTATTTTTTTTTCTTGAAATTAAAAGAAAAACAACTTAAAGACCAAGAGAAAAGTGGAAAGGTTTTGTGTACATAAAAAAAGCCATACAAAAACTAGTATATATAGTAAATATACATAATCTATAACCATAGATGGTGTTATAATTTGGTACTTACCTGCATTTTTGTATATAGTTTGTTGGAGAAAAAATAGGAAGCTGCACCAAGAGATGTTGCAGAGCTGCAGTACAGTATCCACAACACCCTTCTCTAGAAGCAGTTGAATATACAGCAATTCCAGGCTCGATCCCTCATAATCACATCAGGTGTTAAAATTAGTTTGCAAATCATCAACATACAAAATCTTAGTTTTAATCAAACATCTCGCTATTTATTGTTATAACAAAATGACTCAAAATTTGAGTAAAAAATCCAGAATTCAACTGTCAGTGCAAACCTACATTTTCTGTGGCAGCTGCCAATCTCCATAAGGGCAATAAGGAGAACTCTAAAAGGCAGTGGAAGAGCCCCTTGCTCAGTATCCCTATCAAGCAAGCCCATTTTGTCCTTTGGAATAATGCATTGTATGGTATTTTCTACCTTGTTTGGTATTTAGAGTTGGAATTTATTGCCAGGCTTCCTGGCAGCAAGCTGTGCAGGTTGCAGGCGGAGGCTGATGGAGGTGAGTGAATTAATGTGGTGGCTGTTTGGAATGTTGTCCAGCTGCCAGGGAGAATTATGTTTGTTTGCCTTTGGCACAAGTGTGAAAGGAACAGCCGTAGATTTCAGAAGTGTGAGTCTACATTTTTATATCTCACACTAATGAATACATTTTTTTGTATCCTATACATTTGGGGAAATAGAATTTATTTGTAGATTTTATTTACCACTTGTGTGGTAGAGAAGGAATGTTTCCTCAGAGACTGAACTTGTACTTCAGAAAAGAAAAAGCAAAAAATGAAAGAAAATGAAAGAAAAGACCTGACTAAGCCAAAACAATGTCAGTAAAAGTTATCCTAATTTCACTATTTTTGCAACTCTATCTAAAGTCAGATCATAGAATGGGGAATTTCAGCAAGATCTGAAAATTTATTCATGTAAGATTTTTTGGTGCTGGACAAATGTCGCTGAAAGACATAACTTTGTATTTGTTTCCTGATGGAAATTTATTTCTTCCAGTCAAACCTTTCCTTTACCTATAACCTGTCAGTTATCCCTACCCCAACCTCCTGTGCTATCAACAGAGGGATGATAATGCTATTTGTAATGTGCTCTGATGTGAAAAGTGCTATGGAAGATTGAATTGTTGTTGTTGATAGGACCAGAAATTTCCCCAACTAGATCTGTCAATAGCTGACACTAAAACAACAAGGTACAAAGTGCATTTGAAGACTGTCAGACACCATTGCTTTTTTGTTTTCTCTAGCAAACTATTCCTTAGATAACTGACTTGACCTAGAGTTGCTTAAAAAGATCAAGCGCTCAAAAGATCAAGTGTCTCAGAAAGAAAGAAAAGGCTGGAAAGAATAACATTTGTTAGTCCATACTATGTAAAGCCTAATGATCTCTTGTCCCATTATAGTAAGTAAATGAAACTGTCATTTATACCTCTTCTGTTGGTCTTAATAATATAGAAAGGAAAACAGCTTCCTAGTTTTGTAATGAACCAAAAAAAAATAATTTGCAAAATTATCTATTTTTAATAATTTGTAAAAAGTCACGCTATAGGACAGATTTGAAAAAAGACAAAAATGAATACCTATATCTAGTATCTTAGTTTCTATATACAGGCATGGAACTTACATATATGATCAGGAAAACTGTAATTTCAAGTAAGATTTGCAATTTAGTTTTAATGATTCTAACTTTATTGTCTATATGTTAATTGATTGTTGTTAAGACTTTAATACACTATAACATGCTTCAATGATTATTTGAGGAGAAGCAAATACATTTAAGAGAAAATAATTTGTTGAGTCAATATTCCTCAAATCCTTGTTTCATTCTAACCATTTAAAGAAAAATATTTGCAATCTTAATCAGAGCCCTTCAAGGAAGCAAAGATGTTTTAAGTGGCATATCTAGCAGAAGAAAGAAAAATAGATGTAAGCTTGCAAACAAGACTATTTTCTGGTAGGATGACGATGTGAGATGTCGCTTTGGAGATGGGATTAGGAACGAAGAGGCAGAGACAAGAACAAGGAAGAAGGAAAAGGGGGGGACAACAAGAATAAAAAGAACAATAGAAAAAGGGAGTGGAGGGTAAAGAATGTGACAGAGAAGACTGAAAATAAGAGTCAGTGGGGACAGAGAAAGAGCATAAGAGGCCAACGGGTGGGGGAGAGAGAGAACTACAAAAAATGAGCGTAGGGTGAAAAATCTGTAAAGGGAGGAAAAGACTCTCACATGAGTACTAAACTTAAGGAAGAATGGCAAGTCCCTCTTGGATGAATCAGTGCTTCCCAATTACCCACATGCAACCCCTCTGAGTCAGCCTAGGATCGTGGCTGCGCAGCCTTGATGCCAAGACAACTATTTAGAGCTGTGGTGCAGTGTCAGAGGGAGCAGAAAAGATGGCAGTAAAAGTCCTGTGGCAGGGAAACCTTACTGCTCCCCAAGCCAAGCGTTCCTGCCAACAGACCCAGCTGCAGCTGGCTATGGCTGGAGCCACTTGGTACTTGCTCTGCACGCAGGGTGAGCGACCCAAGAGCTGCAGGGGTGCCACAGGCAGCCAGACCTCCACAGCTTCCCCTCTGCTGTGCAAGCCAGTGCCTAGGGAGCTGAGGGGAGAACGGTATCTGAAGGACAGAGCAGCAGGAGAAATAAGGAAAAGGAAAACCAAAAGAGGGCAAAAGAGTAAAAGAGGAAAGCATGTGGTCATGGCCTCTTTACAGCAAGAAATGACTCGTACTACATACATAAGTGATCCCTATGTGAACTGTAAGTGGGAGAGGCACAGCAAGGAGTCTGCTGTTGATCTCATGAGCTGAGTAATAAACATGAAAGCACAAGAGTGACACATTTCTGTCTCAAATCCAGCCTCTCTTAAACGTGAAAATACTTCTGCTAGGGCAGTTCAATGGCATATATACATATCAGTTCCCTTTTGATCAGCTTTGACCTTTTCCAGAAGGCAAGCCTGGATTTATCTTCTTTATTTATTTTGCCAACATGGCTGTATTTGTCAGCATAATAATTAGTTGAGTCTGTAGAGCTCTGGGGACGGACTTCCAGCTGACGTGTGCTCCCTCTTCTGGTTGGCATTTGCCTCTACACACTGAGGTCAAAGTAAAGACAAATTTGGGTCCTCTAGCTTCTTAAAAAGAAAGAGCCTTAAAACACTCTGTTTACTCTAGTTTGGTACGACTGTGAGATCTCTGCTGCTCACTGACCTATTGGACCAAAGAGACATGACCATTGATGCACTTGTGCCTTTCAGACAAAAGATTTTACTGTCCATGAAGTCCATTCATGGATTTGTTTGTTAAAACAGTATTTCTACTGTTTTACTGATATGAGTGAGCATACAATAGTGCCATTCTTTTCTTCCCCACAATGACAGGTCACTCATGCTCCCTCACAAGCTATTCCCAGCTGAGCTCTTGAACACAAGGCAACTAAAATTTCATTTGGGGGGATCTGATACATGGTTAGAGGGGCACTGTTGCAGGAAGCCTTGAAGGTCTGCTTCATTTGAATACACAGATAGTGGGAAAATGCAATGCTAAAATATATCTTGGGAGAAAGAGCTCAATCTGAGAATTTCTGTGAAAAGCATTCACTCCTTACTTTGACTGTGGCTTGTTGTGGCATAACCATTTGAGCAAGTACCTACAGCTGGGACTGGAGTGGCTCACATCAGAGGCCCAAAATCTGCTGCCTGCAGGAATGGGGTTTTCAGGGCTGGCTCAGCACTGGTTATTGAGCTAAACTCAACAGCAATCAACTCTTGAATTCTAATCTTGTCTCTAACACCAACTCCTGGCCAAAATCAGTTATGATCTTTCTGATTTGCTTCCCCATCTACGGAGAGGGAATAATCCTTGCTTATAATTCTTACCAGGCACACTGAAGCAGATCTTCAGCATTTACACCTCATATCATCTGTTAAACTGCCTCTACTTGACTGGGGACTAGGTCATGCCTCTTTGCTGCTACCACATTAATGCTAAAACTTAACTATCATCTGGCCTTCAAAAAGGGCAGTTCCAATTCCCTGCCCCCTTTTTTTTTCAATTGTGGAAAACAACTCATTGAAATATTTTTTCAATAAAAAAGAACAGAATAAATGTCTGCTTGGCCAGTTCTTATGTCAAGATCTAGGAGAGATTGCTGGATAGTATTTAACATTCAGAATGGAAGTATTACTTTGGCCCTCAGGCAAAATGTACCAGAAACTTGTCTAGGGTCATGCTGACAACAAATGATGAAGAAAGCAAACATTTTTTAGATTTTAAATACAGTCTTTGAGATTCTTTTTCAAATAGAGAGACTAAATTTGGACAGTTGTCTTGGAAATAAACTCACGAGAAAATACAGGTTTTTTCTCCTGTTCATCAATTTTCTAAATACTCAAATTTAAAATAATCTGTCAATTTCTATTTCCTCTCCGAGAATTTTGTCTTTACTGGTTTTTAACTGTTTTCTACTGTTTTCAGAGTTCAGTGCTTGCAGACAGCAAAGCAGCTGAACAAAATAGGCACCCACTAATATTTCCAGATATTTTTCAACCCACAAGCAAAGCTATATTCCATTTGTTCATAAGAATTTCACTCAAGCTTTTGGGGATTTCTTTTGGGGTTTTATTGAATGAAATCAATATTCAGTTATATATTCAGTTAAGTTATCAGCTAATGCTTGCTAGAGCTTACATCAAATCTGGAAAAAGTTAATCTTTATAGTGTAATCCAAATGGAAATGTAATTTGTGTGAGATTGGCTTTATTATCATTGTCTACCACACTGTTGCAGAATGAATCAGCACATTCCGAAGACAATATTTGTGGGACACTAAATGCTCAAGGTACACAAAAACATTTGTTGATTATGTGATACAGATATATCTCAAATGCATATGTATCTCAAAGTCCTTTTTAGCAACAGTGTCTTTTTTTCAAAGAAACAAATCAAATAATACTTACTTTCATTTGAGACCAGTGAAGTAAAGCAGAGCTGATGGGGTTCATACTCATTCAGCATTTCTTCTTTGTGAAAAAACCCCATTCATCTAACTAAGTATTTATTCCAATGGATATCCAATTCCTTGTAAACCCAAAGAAAAGTTGATACTTCATAGACAAATATTTTACAGCTATAACACACAAACAACTCCAGTGACAGGAATTGTTGTGTCACTTTATAAAAACCTGAGATGTAAAACCACCACACCCGGCCCTTTTGGTCCCAGAACTCTGCTTTATGAGTGCCTGCTAAGTAGATTGTGGCCTCTCAGGGGTGTTCACTGGGCACAGGTTTGGAGAGTCCTGAGAGGCACAGGGCCTGTCACCTGCCTTGTGACCAAACACACCACACCCCTGTATGTCCCCTGGCACCCAGCACAGCTCACAGCCAGTGATGCTCCGCAGGTGAAACGCTCGGCCAGCAGTGCTGCCTGTCCTGCTGACAGAGGACCAGAGTTACCTACCTCAACCTTAGAGTGGAATTTCACCCAAAATGAGGAGGAAGGCTTCACTTGTTTATGGACAACAAGTAATGTAGCAACAAGGAAATTCATCTTGCCCAGGGCACATCCAAGTTTAAATCACTGCTCTCAGATTTGAAGCAGTGTCTGAAACGGGGATCCACCATGACAGGTATATACTTAGCCCCAGCTTTGTGTCTGTCATCTGTCTCCTTTGTAGACTCTCTTGCTTTCAAAACACGCTGAAAAGTCTTGATTTCACCCTGCATCAGAATGAAACCAAATGCCAAAACCTCAGAATCTTTCACGAAACAGAATCCTTGTTTCCTGGCCAGCCTTATTATTGAACCTTAATATGATACAACATGTGTCCATATTTGCACACATGGTCCACAGCCCTTACACATGTGTAAATCCTACTGAAGTCATGTATAAAGGATCAGGCTCTAAGGCTGTTATAGAAAAAGTTCATGTTTCACTGACTTTTTGGTATTCTTTGAAGATATTACATTTAGAGTAAATATAGAGAAGTACATGTTATATGCAAGATTTTCAGAGAACATTTAACTTCCACACCAGAAGGTCACATCTAAGGCAATATGGTCTTGGAACAAGTTCAAAGTTGTCACACTTGATAAAAATAGCTTAAAGGGCACATAACTGTGCTGGAATATGGGAAAACAGTGGAACATGAGAGGGGGAATGATTGAAGGCCCCATTACTAATTATGTACATACTTTGTTGCTATTGAAATCTAGGTTTCCAAGCATGTACATGGTACTTAAGTTAAATAGAAGTGCAAGCAATTAAAAAAATATAAATCCTTTTGCATAACTATATCTAAGGAAAGAATCTTTTACAAATATAATTTTATAGAATAAAGGAAAATCTTTTAAAAATAAATGAACAGAGGATAAATGTGTCCAGGTTTTTTTCTGTTTGTTCTTAATTTCAAAATTATGTTTATATACTTACATTTTTGCATCACTTATTAGCATTTTTGTAATACTTTACTGAAAATCAAAACATACATTTATTTTGTTAATATAAGAAGTTACATTCACTTTTTTTCATATTTCGCTTCAAACTCCTGCAATTTTGTTAGTTTCTTCTAACCTCCTGGAAGAGGGACAAATGTAACCACAAACTGAATCTCAGGAAAAGTCGAATCATACTGGAAGATGGGCTGTTACAGAACAAAATGTGGTACAATATAAATACAAGTTTACATTAAACTGCCTCTTGAGATACACATTGCATTGGCAGTAATTAGCCCTTAGGACTGTGTTCTTTGTATTGGATACCTGTTAAACCACAGTCAAATCTCCTGATGGAGATTTGTATGGCTTCAGCCACACAAATAAAATGTAAAATAAGATCCTACAGCCCTTCTGCAAACTGATTCATGTGCACCAAAGTCCCCCTAAATGGGCAGTTTTCCAGGACTGGGACACTCAGTAAGTCATATGTGTCCTATGGGTCATACGTGTCCTACACATGAAGCCACACCACTCTGCTTCCAGTTCAGGGGTTTGATTTATTGTGCTAACATGTTAATCTTGCCCCTGTAAAGAACATGTCATGCAAAGGAATCTTTTACTTTATTTTTAACTGAGAAATTTGCTGTATTTTGCACATATTTTTAAAGATTGATGGCATGGTGCAATCTTTGTGCCAGAACATGAAAAAAGCTAATGTTTAATGATTTTGTAATGCAAGACTCTTGACTTAGTTCTGCCCAGAATTGCTACATGCAGGGCTCAGTCACGTCCTAATCCTATTTATCTCAGTCAGGCTCTTGATGATGAGAAAACAAAATTGCTAACCTTCCATGCTTGGAAACAAATTTTTCATTCATCTATGTTCTTCCCTGTAGAGAAACTGTCTCAGATATAGGTATTTTTTGACCAGGTTTGGTCTCATAGGAGGCTTATGTACATTACCATGGAAGGTAACATATTTTATGGCAACAGTCTGCAAAAAGTATGTTCTGTGAAAGCAACACTTTTTTTTTTTTTTTTGCCATAGTAATGAAGTGCTTAAGAACTGAAGATACTCCTTCAACCAGAGAAAGACACTTGAAAGCAAAGGTGTCCCCTGCCTCCTGTAATACAAACAGCTAACAAGAGGATTTTAAATCTTTGAGGAGTAGGAATTAAATGATTGGGAAAAGGGCCTGAAAGCTGAACTCCAGGAGGTGCACTGGATACACAGAACTTTCTATACCTCCCTTTTAAAATGTATAACCATGGGGAAAGGTTATATTATATTGCAGCAGAGAAGCAACAATGTAATTTATGCTGCTCAGTTTAAAAGCATCACATTTTTATACAATAACAAAAAAGTAGAGAGTCTGAGTCATTAGAAAAATACTTGCACAGCTGGTAAATAGTATTTTTTATGGACCTTATACATGTGATTCTAAGCACTAAGTATACACATTATTAGGGTCAATCTAAATCCAAGCTGATGAAAAATCCAAAGTGTTGGAGGATTTAGAATCTTCCTGTGGATTTTGTTGTAGCCTCCACATCTATGCTTTCATTAAAATAATATCAGTGCTAACTTCCCAGGTTTTAAAAGGAGCCCTTACAACGTTAACCAGTGCAATCTCACAGAGCATACGGCCAACAGATTGAAACAATACTACCAGGATATGTGGAATAACAACAATATTTATTCTGTATTTTTGTCTTCCTGGAATGGATTGACCACTGATTCAGAAGCAAAGAACTACTGTGATATGGCCCTAGCTTCTCACTCAATTGGAGATGGCAATGTTTTAGTGGTTTTAGTGCTAACCATCTATGAAAGAGCAAAAAAGGTAGCATGCTCCTGGAGAGCAGGAAGATCAGGGTCTGTGTGGCTGTTCCAGCCCCACTAAGAGGATCATACTGCTCTGTTCTTTCATCTCTGTAAAGTGAGAGTGAAACAGTCCATCACAAAGCAGGGGAAAAAATGACTCATCTGCTGTCCATTCTTACTTTGTTTCGGTGTCTGGAAAGAAGTGCTTCATTTCTTACTGCATCTGGACAAAGACAGACCTCCTGGAGGTGCTCCCAGCTCCCTGAGGATACTAGGATGTTTTGGGCTGAACTCATGGCCTATTCAGGCTTGGGTTCACCTACTTTCCCAATCATATTTACACACCACATTTCTTTTGGCTGGATTTCTCTGTGGTCACTATATCCCTTCTCTTTATGTAGTGTACAATTCTGAGAACTGCAGTGAACAGGTTTTTAGTCATTGTGCTAGTTTGGACACAAATTCAGGAGGAAACAACTTGAAAAGGGCATTTCTCTTTCTTTTTTGCCTGCCAGGTTTTGGCAGCCCCTACCCCCACAGGTTCAGAAAATAATTTTCTCGAATGAAAGTGAAAAAACCTGTTTATTTAGTAAAGACAGGTCTCCCTCCCCCAGGCATGGGGCAGAAAAGGATACTGAACTCCTCTCCCATCCCAGAGGTGGTGGCTGGTGGATTTATATAGAGTCTTTTCTGTAAAATTGTCTGTAAGACTTAGCTTAGGCAGGGCCAGGCCTGACAATCCCTCTTGGAGAGTCTAGCTGAGCAACATCCCAGACATGGCAAGGTGGTCTTGGATGAGAAAGCATGTCAAAAGCAGTTTAAAAAGGAACAGAAGCCACTGAGGCAGATTTCAGTCTCTTCCAGCTGAAAGCAGAAATCCAGAGAGAAAACCCCTGTCCTCTGCTGACTAGCAGAGAAGTTTCAAGCAGGATAAAAATATGTAAACATTTTAGCTGCAAGGTTAAGTGAGCTGCTTTGGAGAGCTTTCCTGGTTGCAGTTTAAAGGTACAAAAAACATTCAAGCAGGTGATGGGGAATACAGTATTGTCATAGAATCACCCCAAGACAGTCATCTTGCCAGTTCACATTATTTGCTGCTGGAAAGCCCTTGAGTTGGTGAAGATTGGAGAGCATGCAGTTCTCCATGAGCTAATGCCCATTGCATGGGTTTTTATCTCAAATGGATTTAAGGAACATGCAAGTAATGCAAATTGCATTTACATTACTCCAGTCCAATGAATTGTATCTCATTGAAAGAATTTTGCTACCAACATTTGTAGTGCAGCAAAAATAAAAGCTGCAGTCAGGAACTGAAGTAATGTTTTACAAGACACTATACAAATGCAGAACCAAATGATGATCCCTGCCTGAAAAATATACAACATAAAGGTGTCACTTGGCTTTATGATTTCCCCAGATGTTCCAGTTAGCATGTGTACATCAGCTTTGCTACATGAAAAATGATTGCACCTAATTACATCCTAAGGTAACATCATGGAGCTATGACTGATGGATGGAGAGCCCAAGGACATAGTCATATGCCAGTGATCCATCAGACAGGGAGGGTATCAGTTCCCTTGCTCCTAGCTCTTGTCACATTGATAGACATCCTGGTGACAGCGCATTTTACAGAAAGGAGATGACAAAGTATAGTGAGGGTTTTCAGAGGTGTTTAAAACATGTTGTCTCCATGTATGAAAGACTGCTTTGTGTTGGGATGGTTATTTGCATCTCTGCAAGCACAGAAAGGCCTAAGTACCTGCAAGAGTAAAGGGGGGGAGAGTAAGGATAATGTGCTTGAAAGACGTGCACAGCACTGAAAATTACATCCTCCATCTCTATTGTGATAAACTCAAATAACAGAGGCATGCAAAGTGGAGCTTGGTACTGTGTAGAGAAGGGTACAGATTTGCAATTGCCAAATGCTCTAGAAAAGGATGCTTTTGTACCTCAAGACATGAGCTGATGAGAACATGAACTTTGTCTTGCTAATTAGTAGCAGCTGTCCCACTGTCAGAAGTTTTCCATTTAGGAAAGTTTAGGTTACCTTGAGAATTTTTTTCCAGCTTCCCTAAAAGAAGTATTCATCATTTCTCCGTATCAAATTTGTGTGTCTGAAAAAAAAAATACACTCTCCTATGGAATACCACTATTTCTTCTTTTTCACACAGACTTGTTTCTTGTTGAAAATGAAACTGTGAAACATGAGAGAAAACAGAGGTATGAAAAGAAAATAGTCTAATATGACTCAGTTTTTCCAGGTAATTTGTGACCAGAATTAAAATCAGCAGCTGTGTTCTGTTGCTAAGAGAATATCTTAGAACATTAAATTGATAGGTCTGATTTGCATTTCTAGAAAGGTCATGTGTTTGTTTGAAAACACAATAAAGGTAAGGACAAAACATCTGGATGAAAGAATAAGACCCATTGCTGCAAAGCAGGTGATTCATGTATTGTCAGCTTTTCAAATAAAATCTAAAAATTAATTTTGGAAAGTTCTTTCCATCTTATAGACTTGCTGATATTTGTTCTTAGGCATGAGATATCTATGCAAATCTTGATTAAACTATCAGAAATGCAGTGTCTGGATGTAAGCAAACTTTATTTTTGCAGCTTGTGTAACAAATGTAAACTACTGATAGACTGTGTTTGTTGTATTCACTTAATTTCTCACATAGACCTTAAAAATTTCCAATATCAAGCAAGATTCAGAAAAGAGAGCCATCATTTATAAAATTTTTTGCAATATCCTTTACAATATTGCAATAATTTCTCACTTAAATCATGCTATAAACATTTGCACACTTTATAAAACATCTTTCAAATTTTGGCTACCAATAATAACCTGGGGTAAGTCAATGTTTTCCCCATCCTTCCAGGTTTTAGTTTATATGGAGAAAATAATAGGTGTATATCATGTAATTGAAATGGCATCAAGACCACCACATTCATCATCTTTGGCCAAATGAATGATACTAATCTGCAAAGAACTGTTCCCTGTGTTATGGCTGGATGATATAAAATGCATAACAAGGAGTATAGCAAGAAGTTCTTTGCATCACATCAACACACACCAGAAATCAATACTAATTCACAGTGTGTCTCAGAAAAAATGGACTGACAAAAAATAGAAATAAAAAAAAAAAGGTAAGTCCTTGAAATGAAATGCATGATATGCAATTCTGCCTACTCAGTGAATTTAAGATTGAAGGGAGACTTTTTGCAACTTCCAATTCATCCCTAGGTTACTGTTGGTAGCAACACCGAATCTAAAATGTGGGCATGAAATTACATGAATGAAAAGAAAAAAGATGGAAAGCAAGCAATTGATAATGGCTGCTGAAACAGCAAGAAGCACTAGCTTAAAAGCAAAAATAAATACAGAGTGTCTCAAAATTTGTAACCAAACTGTCTCAAAACTGCTATATGATGAATAGATTCTACACCTTGTTCTTCAGGGCAGAGGAAATTCTGAGCAGTCATTCTATCAGAAGTGTGATCCTTGCAGAGCTTTTACAGCTATTGATTTTTGGAGAGGTGTGAAACAGCTACTTAATTTCCTGACAAAATACATCAGAAAATCATTTAATGCTAACATCTGTAAGTTCTCAGAGGGAAAAATTTAGCCTGCCTAAGGCCTGTAAGTTATATGCTAGGACAAAGAACTAAAAAATTACTAAGAATTCTGGAAATGACAAAAAGCCTCCCTCTTATAAAAGATCCATGTATCTCAATTATCTGCTTTCCATATTTTCTCTTTAGTCCTTTGTCTCTTTCACAGTCTGATTTCAATTTATACAGATTGATTTCAATATTAGAACCCATGTTTACTTATCTAGAAAGCCCAAGAAACCCAGGAGATCAGTCCTGAAATATTATAGATTTTATTCACATAGAGCTGTGTCTGCTGTTCAGGTTCCAAGGGTGACTTTGTGGAGCTGACACATTTTCTTGGCTTTGCAGTCTTAGTTGCTCTCCAACATGCCTGATATTAATTAATATCAGCTCTATCATATGTAAATCAAATCTAAGTTAATTTTTGTCCACATGATGAAGAGATTTTAGAACAAACTTCAGTTTTTGCAGGAATGTTCCCGGTACAGCTTCAGGACAAGCCAAAGAAAGGGAGTCACAGAATGTTACAGTTTCACTGAAAAACTCACTTTGCCAATAAATATTGAAAGGAACTGGATTTTAGCATAGTTCCAGCAAAAAGGTTCCTGGGCTTTGCCATTTTTATCTTCATCCTCTAAACAACCACCAAATAACACAGAAAGAAGGTTATTTTTAAACTTTTGATAACACATAAAATTTTTTACTGGGGAAAAAATGTAATAGCAGTATATATATATAAATATTTATTTCAAATATATTTCTAGCATATTTATGCATTTCATATATACTGAAAATCATTTATAGGTACAAGTACATATAAAATCATAGACTTGTAATTTTTTGTAAATGTAAATATGTAAATACCAGAGAAAAGGGATTGTTTAACTCCTGAAAAGCAGGACTATTTTAAAGACTGTATGCTAGAAGTTGTCATTAGAAACACACATTTTGTATAGCAACAGTCTAGCAAAACCTGTGTGAAATGCATAGTGCATAAATCTCCTCATACCCAGAGGTGGTAATAAGTTACATGTTTCTCTACATACAGAGTTTAAAATTGTCAAACATATATTTCATGTACTGGAACCAGAAATAACATCTTGGCTGACTTTTTCTGATGTATTTCATAATTAGGTGTAGAAGTCAAAGATACCACTTTCTACCCAAAGGATTCATAAACCCTTCAAGCATATCAGAACAGGTCAAATATCACTATATACACTAAAATTTCACTACTGCAAGGTAGGTAATTGTTCTCCTATGTTATTGATTCAACAAAGACTTGAAAAATACTTTCCAGTTTTAACTTTCCTGGTTAGACAGCCATGCTTGCCTCTCATGATGTACCTGAAAATTATACTCCTAGAAGACTAAACTGTCCATTTCCACCCTGTTCCATTCAAGTTTCTTATCTTGTCTTTCATCCATCCTGGCACGTGAACAAAATTCAGGACCATGCATTCTGGAGATGTAATATTGCCTCTTTATTTGAAGTTTAATAATTCCCAAATGTATGTACAAAGAAGTCATGCACCCAGGCTACATTTCAAAACCCCAGTTACTGTAGCTAAATCCTTACATTTGAGTGCACCATCACTGACCAAACCATTTCCAACCCAAGCCTGCTGGCCCAGGTTAATCCCCTCACCCTTGAGAAGAGGGGATTGGACATTCACTCTGTTAATTCAGAGTGAACACTCACCCAAAGAGGAGACATCAGGTGAGACTGGTGAAGCCTGAGCTGGGTTAGCATCTGAACCTGCATAAACGTGCCCTGCTCCCCACTGCCCTGAGCATTCTGTCCCCAAACTGCTGCAGGAATTTAAATTTAGCTGAGTTGAAAAAAGTGTTTTCCTAAAAAGCCAGATGAGGCAGCAATGAGCTGGGATTATATATCAAAAGCTTCCAGAACTTCATGACCTTTGATCACTAAATTAATACTTTTCTGTTTTACTTAGAGTGAATGTAACTGTTTCAACAGACCCTTACTCATAATCATAGTTACAAATAATAAAATTATTTTGATCTTTTCTGAATACTAGTTTTCCATTTTAAAGGTGTCACAATTAAATCTATTTTCCATAACACTTGAAAAAAATACTACCTCAAGACTACAGCTGAGATCTTTTTCATTATGATTTTCAGGCATAATGTAAGAAATAGAAGAACAAATAAAATTTACAATAGAAAATTGTTTGCACCTTAAAATTTAGAATATACCAAAAATTCAGATTACAGTGAAAGCAGTGAAAGCATACACAAAATTTTTTTTAAAAAATTGCCCCTACTGTCTCCAAATTTCAAATCTATGTGCATTTTGGTGGACTTGAAAATAGCCCCATAGTAATATGGGGGGTATTATAGTAATAAAAGTGGCAGGGCAATTTTTGCTTCCCAGTTTCTGATTGCTATATATGATTTAATAATTAGGTAATATGACACTACTAACATCAACTATTTACTTCTAATAGTAAACCAGATTGATTTACATTGTTTATTTCTGTTGATGCAGTTTTTTAATGTTTGAAAAATATTAGAAGATACATATTTTTAGTCAACTTAGTTTGAGCTCAGGAAATTTCCAGTAAAATGGAGAGGGCAAATCTTAATATGTCTATAATATATTATTCTTACATATTACAATATATGCACATTTATACACATATTTTACATCTATTTATAATATACCATATAATATATCATTTACTACAAGTATAATTTGTAGTAGAAACAGAAAAAGGAACCAACAAGAAATGTTACAAATCAACTAATCCATGTTTTAGCACCTAGGACAGGATGGGAGAAGGAAGTCTAAGTCATTTTGGTTTTCCTCATAGGTATTTCTGAAATATCTCTATTTGTATTGATAATTTATGATTACAAAGTCCTTCACACTGTCAGTCTCATGCTGTCTACAGGACACCTCAGTAGGCTCTAAAGAATCATAAACTAGTAGTTTTCTACCCTATGACTGAAGGTTTCTGGGACCAGTTGCCCATTTCCATGCTGCTGCACTGGAGCAGAACAGACATGGACAGCAGTTTGCTCAGTAGCCTGCTTAAAGTATCCAGTGTTAGCTGAGGGACATAGTGCAGGAGGTTGGGGGAATAGAAACCTTTTTCCAGCTAGAAAAGAAGATACAGGTTGTCACTCAACCCTTCTTGTCACTAACCTCAGATTTCTTATGTCCTACAAACTGCCAAACATTTAAAAATCTATTTAGAATCTATTTTCCTTGTTTTTCCCCTTGACAGGTAGTTTGCCCTGGTTGATGCCATGCCTGGAGTGCCATGCCCAGTTCTGAGGTCTCCAGTTGAAGAAAGACAAGGAACTGCTGGAGAAGGTCCAGTGGAGTGCTATGAATTTGATTAGGGGTCTGGAGCAATTCACTTATGAGGAAGGGCTGAGAGATCTGGGGCTGTTTGGCCTGGAGAATGAAAGACTGAGAAGGGATCTTATCAATGTCTATCAATATCTGAACGAAGAATGTCAAGAGGATGGAGCCTGGCACTTCCCAGTAGGATGGCCAAGCAGTAGGATGAGGGCAACAGGCAGAAAATGATGCACAGGAAGTTCCAACAGAACATGAGAAAGAAAATTACTCTGAGGTCGACAGAGAACCCAAGGAACAGGCTGCATAGCAGAGGCTGTGGAGTGTCTTTCTCTGGAGATATAAACCCTCCTCGATGCAATTCTGTGCAGCCTGCTCTAGGTGAACCTGCTTTAGCAGGAGGGTTGGACTGGGTGATCTCCAGAGGTGCCTTCCAAACCCCAACCATTCTGGATTGAGTAATTCTGGAACAGCCACTTAATCATCCTCTACCTTTTCTAGATTTTTCTCATTTTTTAAGGAACTCTATTTTCCCCCTATATTTTGTATTTCACTGATCCCACTTGTGATGCAGAAAATGGGAAATAGCCTATAGCAACAACACTGAAGCCAGCAACATATTGACAGACTTTTATCAAGAAAAAAAAGTACACTGCAGGTAGATGTTTCCTGAGGACCTCCTTGAAGTGCTATTTTTTTCATGTCTAGCCAAAAGTGACACTGTTTTGTGTACACTTTTTCAGTCTTGAGGTAAAATGTATCTACTTGTGTTTGTTTTTCAGGGATTCACAAGTGCTTGAGTTATATGACTGAGTAAGATTCACATATCACCAGATCTGCAATTTTTAATTATACCAATCCTGCATGTTTCACTGAAGTGTTGAAATACTGAATAAATTGGACTAGCCCAAGGAGCTGACATTTCTAACAGATATCCCCTTGCTGTAATATGCCCAAGTTCATTACTGCACATCACCTGCCTACTACCTGCAAATTCCCCATGTGCTCAGCTCTTATCCCTCTGTACATCAGGGACCTTTGTAATCCTCTCCAGCTACTCTTGTTTCATGCCACCCATTTATTTCTTTTCCTTCAAAGATTTATTCCTGTGTGATCCCTTCCTTCCATTTTTTTCTATTTTTTTTCCTACTGTAGGAAATAAATTATTCAGGGTGTCAACATACTTGAACTAGAACTGAGATGGAGGTAGTTATAATGAAATGCTAATAACTGCCAGGAAAATTACAGAGTTGTTCTCAGCTGCTAGGTCTGCCAAGCAGCTGCCAGGAGCACTATATGTTTCCCCTACTCTTCTTGTTACCTGATTTTTCACCAAAATAGGGTGAAATAGGGTCCCTCAATTCTGAACCTTCAGAAAACATTCCAGCACTGATTGGATATGTCATTCAAAACTAATAACATAATGGGCAAAGAAACAGAGGAATGTTTTTCTGCTGAATTAAAGCCTTTTGATGCAGGCTTAGGATGTGCTTCAGCACTACCCTTATCAGTTGGCACATCCCTCTGTTGTGTCAATGCAACTATATGGGGAGGCTATGCTATAAATGAGGTTGTTTCCATTAACATTGATTACTTCACTGAGCTGGCTTGTAGTGCAGACTCCTGAAAAGTTTTACCAGTAAAATTCACCACTCCCACCACTCTAGCAGAGGGACAGAAAGGTACAGCAGTTCTGCAAAGGAATTCTTCAGGAACATTAGTCCTAGAGAAATTGTTCAGTCAGAAACACAACTTTAATTACACAACTTTAAAGACCACTGATGCTGTTAAAATCTTCCTGCTCCTCACCTGCCTGCTACCACCTTTAGCCACAGGTTAACATGCCACAGGTTCTGAAGAATGGTCAAACATACACTCAAGTATGAGCTGTGGGAGTGGTGACCACTGTCAGAAGAAAAGCAGTCCAAGCTGCTTTGACTCTTTGTGAGGTGAAATATCTTATGAGCTGTGATTCATGAGTGAAGATGGAACAACAAGTGAGGCAATGGTGTATGCAAAGTGAAGGTTGATTCATGGTTAACTCAGCATGTGTATACCAGAGGCAGAACAGACAGGTAATCCAGCAGGAGTTGGAGTCTCCAGACCTGGATTAGTTCAGCCATATTTCAACACATGTACTGCAAGAGGGGTAGGCTCCTACCTCAGCACTTGCTGTTTGGGCTCCACATGAACTATCTCAGATACTGTATAGTGCTGTCTTTTCTGTTTTCAGCCACATAACTGCAGATTACACTCGTGGCATTTCAAATTTTCAGGAGAAATATGTAACTCAAGAGGCATAACCCAGGCTTTCCTTTAAAAATCAAATCAGAGGCCTTTGTAAGAGGTTATTAATTATCTACATCAAAGCCATGCCCCCAGGCAGTGCTTACTGCACTTTTCCCTGGCAAAAATGAGCCCAGCTCCTTTCCAGATCACCCACATGGCAACAAGTCAGCCTGCAAGGATTCTATTAACTCATCTTTCCAGGGCATTTCCTGGGTGCCACAAGCACCCCCTAAAGGACTCGGAGCTGCTGGAGAAGGTTTTTCTCTATGATCTAGAGAAGTGAGAAGCACTCTGGGCATGAAGAACATCAAAGGCATTCCTGGCTGTCAGGAACTCCTCTCACATCTGAAATGATGAAACCAAGCCAGGAAATGCCCACCTTTATTAAGCACAGTGGGAACAACAAGTGTTTGCCACCACTGCGGGGTTTGCCCCACATGGCCATTTGTCATTTATAACAATACGAACTAAACCTTGGAGCCGGGGCTGGCTGAGGCAGTGGCACCTTTCAGGGGTTCGCAGCGCTCCGGGTCAGAGCCCGCCTTGCCCAGCTGCCCACGGCGGGGGCTCGCACCCACCTGAGGGGCGGCCGGGCCACTCCGCTCCAGGAGGAGACTGCGCCGAGTGCCGTGCGCTGTTCGGGCCCCTCAGCTCAGGAGGGACTCGGGGTGCTGGAGAGTCCGGAGAAAGGCAATGGAGCTGTTGAAGGGTCTGGAGACAGGTCCTGTAAGGAGCAGCTGAGGGAGGCGAGGGTGTTTATTTACCCTGGAGAAAAGGAGGCTCAGGAGTGACCTCCCTACAACTGTCTGAAAGGAGGCTGTAGACGGGTAGGAATTGGCACCTCCTCCCAGAAACCAATAGAGAGAACACGAGGATATAGACTCAAGGAGTGACACAGCATGTTAAAGTTGGACGTTAGGAGGAATTTCTTCACATAAACGGTGATTACACACTGGAATAGACTTCCCAGGGAGGCGCTGGAGTCACTGTCCCTGGGGGTGTTTAAAGACCGGACGTGGCACTCANGCAGGAGGCGCTGCCGGAGGCGCTGCGAGCGCGGCGCTGCCGCGGCCCGGGCGGCCCGCGGTGGGCGCGGAGCCTCGGGGCGCTGTGCGGGGCCAGGTAAAGGGGCCCTGAGGGGCGTGGGGCCGCGGGAGGGACGTGCGAGGATGTGTCCCGAAGGTACGGTCGCGGGGTTCCCGGGTTTGTGAGGGTGTCCGGGTGAGGCTGCGGCGGTGACGGGACGGGGAAGGGTCTCCTCAGGACTTCGGGGTTCGGGAAAGCGTGTGGGGAGGGATGGGAGTGATGGCAGAACTCAACGTGACCTCAGCTCGGCTCCTTGAGGGTGTTGTTTGGAGTTCAGGGTGGCACGGAACCGGCGCGGTTGGCTCGTACACGGTGCTGAGACCGGTGAGGCGCCTCTCAGGCGGTATCTTAGAGCGGACTTTTAGCAGCTAGAAATTACCCTTTTTTGGTGTTATCAAAGTTTACCTCTTCGAGGACTCCAAAAAGGAGTTTTCCTGTCACGTAAATGCTATGTGAAAGCAGGGTGGGCTGCTTGATCACCTTTTCTGTTTCTTCGTTTGTTTGGTTGGCTGTTCTTTTGAACAAGCCAGTTACTAGTTGGTATATTTATATATACACAGATATATATGTGTGTGTATGCATATATATATCTATAACCTGAGAATTCGTACATGCAAATAGACGTGCTTGCATCTTTCTATACATTTTATCTTTATATGTAGCTATAGGAATCTCTGACTATAAAGAATGCTTAGAATTATTTTCATACATTGAAACAATGGCAGTATTGCATTTTTGAAAATTAGACTGGAGATATATAACTGACATGTCAATTTCCTGTCCTCTTTTCCTAGTGCTTGACCTGCAATACAGAGATCTTCCAGAATGCTGGAGTCCTATGTAACTCCTATTTTGATGAGTTATGTGAACCGCTACATAAAGAACTTGAAGCCTTCAGATCTGCAGTTGTCACTCTGGGGAGGAGATGTTGTACTTAGTAAACTTGAATTGAAGTTGGATGTACTTGAACAGGTATGTTATGTTTATAGCAGTTACAGTCTGTGTCTTAGATTTAAAAGAAGTTGACTGAATTATTTTATATTGGTCTGCATAACTAAGTAATAACTTAGCACTTGCTGGTTTTCTTCTTATGCAAGTATTTTTTCTCCTCTGCATTTAGTTTATCTTGCTTTAATTTCATGCCATTTGTTTAGCAATGAATGGTAATTCTTTACACATTCTGTAAGTTATGGAGTGTGAAGAGAGGCTTTTTTGTGGATGTTTCTTCTTTCAGTAATTATTGTTTTACCATATGAACATTAATTAAATTGCTTTTCCAGTTGTATTTACTAATTACATATAATAACTAAGTTGAAAGGTCACAGAGTAAAGTGGGATCTCTTTTTAATTATGCATGCTAAACACATTTTTGCTCTTCATATTGTTTTCTGACTCCAGAGTTCATTATTCCAGTTATATCTAAACTTAAGAGTACTTGAGGAGTAGATTTGATCATCTGGTTTCTGTGGATTCAATCAAAGACTCAGTAAAATTTAGCCTTAAAACAACAAGCTTGACCAAGTAAAACACTAGATACAGAATTTTGAGCCTGCTGTCAATATGCAGTGGTAAAGCCTTAGCCCAGGGATGGTTTCCTTTTGTGCTTATCTGAGTTGACAATATGAGTGTGTGAGGCTGATAAAGCTGCTTTGTGTTGTGTGTGGTGTAGCAGGGCTTAGCTGGAGTTCTGTGGCCAGATGTAGTCCAACCAAGTGAAGGAGCAAAGAATGGGAAATTCAGAGAATACATCTCTTGAAAGAAGACTAAAATATACAGAGAACGTGTTTTTAATATTGACTAAAATAAGGTGAGACAAGACAGGGCAAGAATTATTTGGATCTGATGAAATTGAGTAAGTTGCATGTTGGGAGACTTAGGTTAGACAAAATGGAAATCTCATTTATGTGTGGGATTATGAGGCATTGGAATAGCTGGGATGACCATGTGTCTCTATTGGGAACCTTTTAAAATGTGAAAGAAATACAAATGGTTAATTAAGAATCTCTGATCCTGTTCTGGAAGAGGAGACAATCTTGCAAGAGATCTTGTCCTATTTTCTGTGCTTTTAAAAGAACCTCACTTACCTTCCTTCAAGTGTTTCATAGCTTCTGTATTTTCTCTCAAGTCTATTGATTGGCACATCTTTTCCATACAGCTGATGTTCTGTAGGATGTGTTGCCCTGTCAGCCTTTTTAAATGTATATGTACAAAGAAGGGTTGATCAGAAGGCAGTTCTGGAGGTCATCTTGTCCAACCTCCTGTTCTAAGCAGGGATGTTGCCTTATGTCAGGCCAGCTTGTATTTTTCTTCAGCTGCATCTTGAAATCTATGTTGTGAGAAACTCCTCTCTGGGTAAGCTGTTTCAGTGCTCTACTCTGCAGAGAGGAATTTTGTCCTAACAACAAATGATGACTTGGGATGGATATATCAAACTTGCTGTATTACCTGACACTATAAGAATTTTGCTGCTGACATCAGTGATGTTCCCTTTCCTGTAGTTGCAGTTTGCTGGTAGGTGATCCCCTGCTTCATCTTTGTCTGCCTATGAACTGGGTTCCTGAATATCCATCTCAACCTGATAATGTCATGGCTCTTGTGGCAAATATTGCCATATGTATCCATGCTCATTTGAATGGGAATGTGAATATGTGATGGATGCAAAATCAGATTCATTGTTTTTACATTATTTGGCTGGGTGTTTGTGAAATGTAGTTATCTTCATTTGGCTCTCACTATTCTTTGGAACTTGTCTGGACCCAGAGACTGTATTTAGAGTGTCTCATCTTTTATTGTGGAAGGGGTGCTGTTCATGTCTGCTCAGTAAAACTCTTTGAGTAAGCAGTGTGTAGTAATACAAAATCCCCAAGCCCTTCTAGCTGGCAGGAGCTCCCTGGAAGAGCTGTTCTCTAAAAATTATTTTAGTTGGAGTCTCTTCCTGGATGGATTCATGATACCTGAAGTTAGTCCCTGTAACTGCTCTGCTCTTATAACACCGTTCTGTCCTGGGTTGCTGTCCCCAGCCTGGTTCCCTGCTTCCTATCTGACATGAACACAGCTTTAATTTCATGCTTCAGGTTCTTAGCTACATCCTAGATACAAACGCACCTATCCTAGATGTATTTGTCTAGAGCCTTAAACATTTTCAGAGAATTCCATCTCTTGTGGAGTTACACATGGCTTTTGGGAATGTTAGCAAAGGTGCCAAACTACCTGGACGAAGCACTTGCAGCAGATTTGGGAACAAGTGTGTGCTTCCTGCTCCCCAGCTGATCTTAGTGTTCCCATGTCATGTTGTGCTCTTATGAGCCACCAAATAGAATCCCAAAGGACAGAGGAGAACAGAGCATAAACTGCTGTTTATCTTGTAGAAGATTATAATTTAGTTTTGGGACCAAGTTGGAACCAATACCTCTTGAAATCAGATGTAATACAGTTGTTGACATAGAAAATGCATCAAATGTGAAGAGAATGTTCCAGCACCTGAAAATACTTTGCATGTTTTTTTACATATATTTATGCAAGTTTTATGTTCTCAATAAACTAAGCTGAATGTCACTGTAATAACTCTTAGGTCTGTCCTTCTCTCTGTCCCCCTTTTTTTGTACTATATCAGTTCTATAGTGGAAGTCAAGTACTAGTTTGTACTCAGCTTGAATCTTCTAGGTACAGTGTAGTATATAATCATGTCACTCTCTGAATAGACAGCTAATTTTATAATAATTATCTTTAGTTGAATATTAAATCCAATAAAATTTTGATATTTTTTCTTATCCTGATTGATTCAATTACTAGAAGACTAAACAGTCCAAGAAATTTTCCATCTGTAAATAATATGCACATTGTACAAAAACTACTTAAAGAAAGTAATTTGAAATAAAATTTTGAAGCTGATACTTTAAATGTTGCTTTTTGGAAAAGCGTTTTAAGCACTTTTGTCAAGTTTGTGTGAAGTCCCCATAGTACCAGAGATAACAGAGCTACCTCTGAACTTGGTAACTAGCTTGAGTATAGTATATCTATTGACACAGTGTTTCCAAAAAGACAGTGTACATTGTGATCTCTTCTTGCTGCTTGTGTATATTCCCATAATTAGTTTTTAGCTGTTTTGCAAATGCAGAAGGGAAAGATTAAGTGGTCTTTGGAAGACAGAGGATACCTTGATCTAAAGATTATTGAATTTTATTATAGTGTGGGTCTTTCATGTCCAAAAGAATGTGTAAAGAAAAAAATCTAATGTACTTAAAATAATTTTAAGGAAATGGGAGCATTGGAATATCCTTATTTTAAGTCTGTGTTACATGCCACTGGTGACTTGTGAAATACAGCCTTGACTGTAAAGAAAACGTATTTGAGTTAACTCTGATGTGGAAAACAAGTACTTGCCTATCACCTCAACTTTTAGAATAGCAAGGGGAGATTTTAGGCAAAGGATAATTATGGTCATCTAGTGTGCAGTCTTATGTGTTAGTTATTTATGGGTCAAGCCCAGAAATTTAGTTTTAGTCATATGATGTTAGTCAGTTATTTATGGGTCAAGCCCAGAAGTTTGGTTTCAGTCATATATATTTCTGTGAAGGATTTATATGATTAAATGGAAGATGTAAAATGTGAAGTCTAATCAGTCATGGGTACAGGTGAAATATTAAGAACTTCAAGCAGTACTTAATGAAAGGAGAAAGATTGCATAGGAAACAAGGAGGAATAAAAATGTTCTTTGTTATCTTGTATTATGAGCAAGTTACTTCATTTGGCACATATTTGTATTGTCTACTGAACAGTACAACCAAGAGTTCTTTACATTGCTTTATTCTAATTCTCTAGCTGTAACCAGGACAGTGGGTTTCCTTAATGTCAGAAAACATTTGTATCAAAATTTCTTTGAAAAAGAACTGTCTTCTAAACATTTATTATGTTATGCATTTGCTTTCATCACCTGTATTTTGAAATAATTCTTACTTCTCTTTCTTTCAATATCTTGCAGTTAACTAGACAAAAATGAAAATGTGTTAAATCTATCCAGCAAATAATGGAAAAACAGCTATTCTAGAGTGCCTTTTGAAGTAAAGACAAGTCAGGATCTAAATAGACATTGTGGTATTGATGAGTGACAAAAACTCACACATCTACAAGTCCAGAATGGGAATTTATTTCTAGTATTGTTAACAGTAGTAGTTTGCTGCCTTGATCTCTGAAAGCATTGTCTCTTATTTTGTAATGTATTTTATATTGCATGCTTCCCCCCCTCCCCCCCCGAAAAAAAAAGCTCTGGGACAAGAGACTCTACTTAATTTATTGTATGATTAATCATGTAGCAGGATCTGCAGCTGAACAGCCCAATATTTGCTTTTCAGTGTCTTAACTGAAACTGTCTGGGTTAAAATTTTATTTGTGTTGCTTTGAGCCTAGGGCTGAATTTTTAGGAGAGGCTTTTGGCTAAAATCCTTAAGTATAGTAGTAAACGAGATGAAGAAAAAAACACTTTGTAAAAACAAATTAACAATTTTCTTTGAACTTTTAATGAGAAAGTCCTTAACTGTCATCTCTTAGAATGGAGACTTGAAATTAGATGTGACTTTGAGTAAGCATGGCTGAGGAAGGAGTCAAGAGTTTCCCTAGCATGAGATGGCTGTGGTTTTTTTAAACTTCATTAATCAATACTCACTAAGGGCCAAAAACTAATTAACAAACTGAAAGCTGTACTTGGCAAAAAAACAGAGCTATAATTTTGTGTAGTTTCCACCTCTGAAGATTTTGTCAGCAATAAATATACAATACTCTTACCTCCTGGATACAAGATAAACTTTTTCATAGTACCAGTAGAAAGTTTTAGGAGGTGTCAGCTGCAGAATGGGGGAGAGTGTTCCCTAAAATTGCTCCTCTTAGCAGCTGTTGTTGCTGTGATGGTGTGGTATTGGTAAGAATAGTTAACTTGCCTCTAGTCATCCCAAAGACTCTCTCAAGATGCAAACCTGTGAAAATGGTGGTTATTTCAACTTTGAACTTAGGAGATGGTAACTGCTTAAGAAAATAAAAATTTTTAGTGGGCTTTCAAAACATACCACTAAGATTTAATTATATAAATTATTCATTAATTTATCACTGAAAAATATATTTATTTTAATATATTTAGGCAAAAAATTACATTATCTAGCTTCACAGAAATATTGTATAGGCAGACTTTAAGACTTTATAATATACATCAAGTAGTAAATGCAAAATGCCCTTGTCCCCAAATTTTATTAATTGAGAATTTCATTCTATGCAACAGGGATAGGTCTAGGGTCCAGCACTGCAAAAAAAGAGGCTTTCTGGATCCACTGGTAGATATTTGTCTGAAATTCCCTAACAACTTCCCTGCTTGATTTCTGAGTTTTGTGGGCCTTCTCTGTGTAACATCTGTTCATTCATAGGAATTCTGAGTTGAATAATGTATGTACCTAAACTGAGCCAAGGGGCAAAGATGCTTAAGCCCTGGCTTGCCAGGATAATTCTGGAGTCCTGAACAAAGGTTTGTGTTCCTGAGTTTACTGAAATACAGTTAAGAACATGTGTGTGCTGGTCAGCAGCAGGCTCAGCAGGAGTCAGCACCCTGGCAGCCCACAGGACAAACCCTTTCCTGAGGTGCATCAAACTCTGCGTTCCCAGCTGGTCACAGAGGTGACTGTCCCACTTACAGCCTTGGTGAGACCTCACCTTGAGCTCTGTGTGCTGCTCTGGGCCCCACAGAAGAAGAATGAAGGTAAAGGATGAGAATGTGTCCAGAGGAGGGCAACAAAGGTGGTGAAAGGGCTGGAGGCAGTGTCCTGTTTGAAGGGACTGAGGGCTTTGGATTTGTTCCATTTGGGGAAAAGGAGGCTGAAGAGTGACCTCACAGCTCTCTACAGCTTCCTGAGGAGGGGACATGGAGAGGGAGGTGCTGAGCTCTTCCACCTGGTGTTCAGGGATAGAACATGTGGGAATGGTTGAAAGCTCTACCACAGGAGGTGTAGTCTGGACATTCGGAAGCATTTCTTTACTGAGGGCAGTCAAACTCTGGAACAGGCTTCCTACAGGAGGTGGGTGTCCCAAGCCTGTCAGTGTGTGTGTGAGAGGCATCTGGAGAATGCCCTTAGTAACACACTTTGAGTTCTGGTCAGCCCTGACTTGGTCAGGCAGTTGGTCTATAAAGCCATTGAAGGTTGGGCGAAACTGCTGCCCTGCATCCAGGAGACTTAGATTCACTTATTTCTCACCCTGAGAACATACTCACCTGTAGGTCCCAGCATCTAAGATGATTATGAGCAACTTGAATTATAAGCAACTTGAAGGGAAGATGTGTTGTTTTTTCTCCTTTAAAACTTGATAGTAGAAAATATCAGAATCTGAGATTAGAAAGGTGAAAAGAGGAATCATCCCTAAAATTTGAGCACTAGAATATTTAGTATTGAGAATGTTGACTTAAAATTCTAACATATCAAACATTGCTTCTTTATTTTACAGTAAACAATTGTTTTTATTATTCCAAATCTTGGTTGCTAGTCCTGGGACCAGCTCTTTAGCCTGACTCTTTTGTTGGTTAAGTGCTGAACTCCTTTTTTTGCAGGAAAACACCTGAAGCTACTGAGAAAATTGCAACACTTTGTACACTTTGTATTGTATGTACAGAACTTTATTTAGTTGGGTACTTTAAATCTAAACTTTGTCACCTTATTACTTTCTCAATTGCTGCAAGCACCCACTGCTCCCTGAGGCTGTCATGCAGAGCTGTGATCTATGCAGTGGCTGGCTGGAGTGCCCAGGCATTTGTTAGGAATCCCAGAATGACTTGCATTAGTTTTTAAACCAGTGTGACATCTACATTAGACTTTGGTGTGCAGGAGTCTGGTTTTGCCAATGAAAAATTTAATAACTTTGTATTTACTAAGCAGTTTGATGTGAAAAGGGCAACGGGCAACAGGTCTTGAGAGAACTGAGCTCTTAAAACTCTTAAGCACTAAAATATTTTGAAATAAATTGCCTTGCTGTGGCATTGTCAATGTTTAATTCCAAATTTTTGCTCTTCACAATAACACAGATTGAATACCGTTTTAGGTGTTTACCCTCACCTTGTTTGTTTCTACTTGTACCTTGGATAGTGAAACATTTTGCAGTAGCTTCATGTGAGAGAAAGCTGGTTTTAAACTATATTTTATTATCAAGGAAATGGTAATCCAAATGTCTCCTTTGAACAGAGTAATTGTGATGTAATTTTGCAAGTGATTATAAAGGCAAATGCCAAGTCCTGTGGCACACTGCTGATTAAGGGAGGGAGAAGAACTTTTGACTTGTTTTATGATAGAACATTACTATTTTGAGTTACAAATGTATCTGAATTTTGATATGTTTCAGTAGTTAATTCTGCATTCTTTGTTGTTGTTAGGAGCTGAAACTGCCATTTACCTTTTTAAGTGGGCATATTCATGAACTTCGGATTCATGTGCCATGGACGAAATTGGGATCAGAACCAGTTGTCATCACAATCAATACAATGGAATGCATCTTGAAGTTAAAGGATGGAGCTCAGGTAAGAAATGTGATGAATGCTTTTCCAATATTGTGAGGTTCATATAGGTCACTTTCTTGAAAGCCTTCTGAGGAATCTGGCATGCGAAGGTGGGATCCCTTTTATTTTCTGAGAGGCTAATATTTTTCTTCTTTTCATGGCTAATATCTTCCTTTATGCTTATTTTTAAACTGTTTATTAGCTGCAGCTATGTTCTTGCAGATGTGACAGCAAGTTAAGTGCTCTGTCAGATTTTTCCAATGACTAGAGAAGAAATGGATTTCAAGAGCAGTATAGCATCCTGTGTGCTTCCAACTTCTGTCTCCCGAGAAGCAGTGCTGCATGTGGCACTACTTGGCACTGGGCATTTTTCAAAAGTTTCATTGCTGTTATTGAAGGAATGCTTTGAAGATCCTGAAGTCTAAGTAATTTTTACCTTTAGAAGTTATACTGCTTGCTTGAGTGTACCTGGAAGACTTCTTGTATATAAGGGTCTGCAGAGATTATTTTTCTTTTAGTTGCTCAGAATAAATTGTGCATTAGGCAGTTTTTGCAGGCTCAGGAAAGGTTTCCTGCTGACACAATGAATCTGAAATATGCAGTGCCTCAAATTTTGTCATATGTCTCACTTGATTAACCAAAATTACTTGGTTATGTTAATGTTGAACTTGTGGGGATTTTTTAAAATCAGTATGATGCTTTAATTCTAGAGTGGCTTACAAGTTTGTTTTGCTTATTGATTTTTTTTTTTATAGCCTTATTTGCATTTCAATTTCAACAGTCCTTCACTTGTATTAAGGATCATACAAACAGAAATTCCAGTTTGTGAAAAACTCAAGTGTCTGGTAGGGTGCTTGATGAGCTGTTAACATTTAACATCAATAACTAGATACAAGGCAGCAAGAACATTGGAAAACACTTGCTTGTTCTGTTTGATATTTCTTGATATATTCTTTTACAGTTACAGGGCTAAGAGGCATTTTTGCTGGAGTAGAATTCTCTAGTCCTAGCCACCCATAGAGGCCTTGCTTGCATTCTGTAGTTACACTTAATCTGTGTGCATGTGCATATATACACACCAACAGCCAAATACTAAGTACTTTTCCAATGTTAAGGTAAGCTTTTGAGACCAGATGTTCCATGAGGAGTGTGGTTTTGGAAGCAGCAAATTGCAACTAATTATGAGTTGCAGAAAAAGATTTGTAGCCCATGACTTTGTGCAACCCAGAACTAATATTTGATATTGGACCTTGCAGATGGCTACTGCTGGAATGATCAGATTTCCTGCTTGCGTGGTATTTGAAACTTAAATTTTGTGGTGCATACATCAAAAGGTCAAGTGTCATGAATGTAAAGCACTCTCAAAACAAGTATTTGTTACAGATGTTTAAGATTCAGAGGCAAGAAAAGAGTTTTGAAAATTGCAACTGACATTTGAACAAATTATTCATTGGTATGTATGCTCAGGAGGGTAAAATTTGGGTCTGTGCCATAGAAGGATTATCTTTGACTAACAAGAATGTAGATGAAAACACTTTTATGCTGTTTTCTGAGGATATGGTTTAAAAAGTTGACAGGTTGAATTTCATTTTTGAAATTACTGTTTGAAAGTGTTCAAAGTATGGCAGTGTACTTGGCTAAAACCAATTGCCATAAAAATTTTTGTAATCAGTGAATAAAAAATATGAATGAAATTAAATACTTCTGTGGATAAAATGAACTTTCAGTGAGTTTAACTCCAGTTGGAACTGTTCTGCCAAGAACTTTGTATCAGTAAAGAGCATAATTATCAAGAAAGTTTAGCTCTCAAATTGATTGGCTTGATCCTGTATTTCCTTCCTCAGGTGAAACCTCTAATGAGCACATGTGTAATTTCACCTGAGCAAAAAATAAAGTTCTTGACCTCAACTTAGTGAGATGTGTTTTCTTTGGAAAGGTGCTATTTGAAACAATGTTTCTGTTGAAGATACATGAAGATTAAAATATTCATTGTTTGAAGCTATTGCCCAGTGGACCCTACAGATTTTGTAGAAAGGAAGAGAGGGTTTTGCTCACATTTTTTAAGAGTATCAGTTCCCTGGGATGCTTTTGGATATATATATTTTACTGTAATGCTGTGTCATTGTTAGTTCAGCTTCAGTATTAGTTTACTTAGGTTTTTTTGTTGTTTATACTTAGTGCAGCATCTCCTTAGCAAAGTTTGGATTAGATACTAATGGCTCAATTTATGCAAAAATTCTTTAAGCCAAAGTGTTGTATAAGTGGTAAGTTCACTTAATGATGTACAAAATCCAGAATGATGTGGAATTAGTGGTATTTACATTTTTAAAGTCGAGGACTTTTCCCCTTTTTCTTCTGTGCTTTTCTTCCTTTTTCTCCTTTTCTATTACTTTCTGATACTACTACTTCTAAAAAACAAATGTTAAATGTAGCTACTTTACAAGAAAACTAAACTGAAGTGCTTCAGGAACGGAACTTTGCAGTGCTTAAAGTGGTGTTCTATTGAATATGCTCTGTATGTGTATTTTTGGTTATGACTTAGGTTAGTGTCAGTCCTTGAAAGAGAATTGGTGTGTGAGGTGTTTCACATTTCTTTTTGATGTCTGTCAGCCTAATGCAACTGTGCCTGGCTTGTTTACCACTTGAACATAATCTTCTGCAGCACTGAGTTTTAAGTATGAGCATTTATAATGTTCTCAAATATGCTGGTATCATTTTTAAATCTGTCCTTAAACAAATATGATTCTGAAGTTAGCTTGACTTGTATTTATAGTAATTGATTGTCCTTGACACTGTTCTACATGACTGCTATGTTTTGTTTTAGAAGATGATTAAAATTCCAGTATTATATTCTTCACATTACCTATCTCTGTATATATTAAATCTCTGGACTTCATATAAAATTGAAAGCACCTTGTTAAATCTGTGTTGATTGCTGTTTTTCTTTGAGAGGTTTTCTCTCTTTGTCCTGTTGGACTGTTCTTAACTCTTTTCTCTTCTACACAAATACTTTTTTTTTTTTTAACTATTTGAAATTCTTTGCTCCTTTCTCTTCCCTCGTCCATGCTAAGATATCTCCATGCCCAAACCAGAGGCTTTAAATTCAGGTAGTGCAAACTGGGAAGGACAAGCCTGTAAGCCCATGTCTGTTTTCTTCACCTTCCTGCCATTATAACTAACCACAAGACTACTTCATGTTCAACCTTGAATTCTGTGGTTTTTCGTCTTGGAACTGATGCAAATGAGGAGATAATGAAGAAATGTGTTATTTGTATTACTGCTTCACTTTTGAGTCCTTGCCTTTAAGCAGAACACAGTGCACCAGAAATATGCAGATGTATATGAAGTCTCTCTGTAGTCCAAGGACAATTAATTATGGAATTGGAGAAGACTCTTAGGTCAAAGCACAGGGAAACTGAGCAGTTTGGATCAGTATACAGACAATTGAGCACTACTCCTTTCATGAGGCTCTACAAAGAAAGTTGTGAAGGAATATAATAACTTTGTGGTAGCAGTGGAGAGCAGCCCACAAGCATGACTGTCAGAATGCCAGACACATTCTTACCTGACAGCTGGTAGAGACTGCCACCAAAGAATGCTGGAAGCAGAAATTGGTCTTGACCGGGAAATGATTGAGATGGGAGATAAGGTGTGTTGACAGATTATGAAGGACTTTGAAGGTGAAGACAGAAGGCTTGTGTTTGATGAGGGTATAGTTGTATAAAGTCTTTGCTGAGGTGGTAAAGCTAGCTCCAGATCTGAAGCAGTGCTTTAGTGTTTGTGGTTTTTTTTTTTCCTTACTGGGTTGTAGTAGTTCAGTCAAATGTGGCTGTATGGATGTTTTTTTCCATTTGAGTCTGTAAGTCTGCTGGTCTGTGACAGCAAAAATATGGTATGACTTGAAGTCAGAAGACTTAACTAGCAGTCTTTAGTGGCTCACCTTTAAGCTTTTCATTCGCTCATGTGGAAGCTCAAGGTCTTTATTTTTTAAATAAATTTAATTAGGTACTTATTTCATAGTAGTATGTTTAGTTCAGTAAATCTGATATATAATTTTAGCACTTGTATGCAAAATTTAAGGCTAAGATAATATTGAGAATTGCTCTATAGGAAGCAAACTATGTTATCAGGTAGTGTTGAATCATACCAGGTTAAGGATGAATATGAAATTCTTACTAAGCAGCCACTTCGTGATGCTCTTATTTGTGTTTTAATAGATTAATATATGAAAAAAAGAGGGTTTTATGTTTCTGTGTGTACATGCATTCAAATTATTGTATATGTAAGTAACAAGAAAAAATTTCCGTATTATTTTGAATTAAAACAAATTGCTTCATGCAAATCAGGTTGTAATTTATTTGGCAAAGTCTTTTGTTGGGTTTTGTGCCATTTTCTGTTAAGAGCTCCTGTCTGAAGAGTTCTTATGTTTTCTATTAATTGTTCTATGTGAACAAGAGTGTTTTAGGTAGGAGGTTCTCTTTCAAGGATATTATCCTTCTAAGGGATTAATACCATGCCCCACAAATCTCTTGCAAAGATGTTTAATAAGCTTACTCTTTCAATAGAGGAAGTAGTAAAGGCAGGCTGTAACAGGTGCTAGAAAAGACCTTGCAGCATTTGGTTCAGACACATCGTTGTCTTTCTCCAGTGATTTCAAATGTGAGGCTGAAGAGATGAGCAGCTTTGCTTGAAGCTAGATAAATACATGTACTATTTGGGCATGCAGGAGTGACTGTGTAAATTACCTGTTTTTGTTCTTACTAACCACTTTAAAAGACTTTAAAAGCAAAGTATCTGATGCTTTAGATTGCATCATGAAAGAATTGCATCATGCATTATGAAAGAAATTGCCTTTGTGAGTTTGCTCAAAGACTCCTGCAGGTGTATTTCTTAATACTTTAGCTGTAGGAGTCCTATCACTACCCTTGTGTTGCCTCAATCTGAATACCTGTCTTGTTTACATAAATGCCTGTTACTGTGTTCCTAATTTTAGACAGTTTTCATGTGAATTCATTGGTATATTTCTGTTTGAGTCCTTTTCAGGGCTAAGTAACAATGACTTCAAATGTCTGATGCTGGTTACTGTGAAAGGTATAAGAGATCCCACTCAATTCCTTCTGTGCTTACTCCTGACTCCTAGGAGATCTTGCAGTGTTGGTGTGCTGCCTACAGATAAAGATAGAGTGGCACTTGTGACCTAATCCTAGTGCTTACTCTGGGGGAGTGAACCTTGCTTATAGGTGTGAGCTTTGCTTTTAGATGTTTCTGGTAAAGAGCAAGACCTGCATAGTAAGCACTTCTGCTTTCTGGCCTGTGCAGTCCTGGGTGACATCTTCAACAGCTGTGCTGTACCTAAATCCCAAGAACACCAATAGGGACAAGGCATAGTAAGTTGTCCCAGTGTCTTGAGAACACATGTGACTTTATTTGAGAAGGAACTGACTTGGGAAGATGCTTTTCTGAGCAGCCAAACAGTGGATGAAGCAAGAGAGGGAATGTATGAGTGCTCACTGACACTTCAGTGTCAGGCATATTTGTTGCAATAGCAGGTTCAAGGACAGAAAAAGCAGTTGTAAATATAGTTAGGACCGTATTCTTGCAAATAGCTCAGATTTTGAATGCAGTTCTTGTCAAGAAAATCTTCTGATGTTGTCAAGATTAACAGTCTTGATGATCTTAAAGATCCTTTCCAACCTAAATGATTCTATGATTCTAAAATCAGCCTGGTCATTATTACAACAGTAATTAAGACTGTAAAACATCACTGATTTTTCAATAGCTTTTTTTTGTTTCAAATGAATGCACTTTGCATGTTACAAAAAGAGAGCAAGGTAAGGATATGGCCCTGTGTTGGTATGGCTGTTGAAAGCTGAGGAAGCTGCCAAGAGCTGTGTGTAGTTACAGTGTTCCCTTCAGTTCCTGTAGCAGCTGGAGCAATAGTATCTAGAGAGTAAATGTTTCCTTTTGTCATCTTGTTGTCTGAACAAGGTCTCTGTGTATCTCTTTGTGGTGGTGTTCAGACCACCACAGTTTGTGATTTTGAAGAAATCTCCTGGCTGTTCAGGCTTACTGTGCTTTGACCTCTGTTACAGGGTTGTTTCAGAACTAATGGGCTGGATACCTTTTTGGGCAAATTACCATTCTCCTGGAGCACATTAAAAGGAAAATATACTGCAGCTGTTAATTGAAATGAAAAGAGCTGTCTTGTGTGAGTTGCTAATAGAATAAATATCCTGTGATCACCACACATGGTGTGTCTCACATAGCAAGCACAGTGAATCCCATGGGATGAGGTTTTTTTTTTTCAGAAGCTGTTCTGGCAGTCTAGGTTCAAACAGTCTGTATCTAACTTACATTTAATGCCTGCTTGACTGCTTTTCATACTATGTCTGTGACAGCAGGCATCTCACAAACATCTAATTATGGACATGTGCAAGCACCACTTTTTTTCCCTCCTCCTTTGTGAAAGCACATCTCTCTAGTACCTTGTGAAGCTGTAGGAAAATTGCATGTTCTTCTTATCCAAGGGTTCAGAAAAGGGTTTATATGATAGGAAAGTGGAATCTGAGCTTCCAAAATAGTGGATTTCTATCACTCTGTTAATATTTATAATGATTTAAGTAGCAAGCCTTCTGCAAACACTCTGGAATTGCTTTCTCAGAATGTAATCTCACACTTCAAACTAGAAGAAAAAGGAAAACTGTCTGTGATAGTCAAGCTGGTCCCATATTACAGGCAAAGATCAGTGCTTGATATCTATATATATTTGGCTAATACTCACTCATATTCTACTTCCAGCAGTGTCTTGAATTTTGTTTCAAGAGTAGAACATACTGGTATGAGATTATTTGTCAAGAAGACTTCAGTGTAAATTGGAAGAATTTTAGGCATATGAGGATGCAGTGATACCCTAATAAGGAAGATAATGGACACCGACACAACCAAGCAGTGCAGCTGTACTTCAGATTGTCAGTGGAATTTCTTTCTTAGACATTGTGGTGGGTTGACCCTGTATGGCTGTCAGGTGCCCATCAGAGAGCTCTATCACTCCCCTTCTCAGCTAGACAGGAAAGAAAATACAATAAAAGGCTCAAGAGTTGAGATAAAGATAGAGGCAGATCACTCACCAGTTACTGTCATGGGCAAAACAGACTTGACTTGGGGAAATTAATTAAATTTTTTGCCAATCATATCAGAGTAGGATAACAAAAAGTAAACCCAAATCTTAAAACTACGTTCCCCCACCACTCCCATCTTGCCTGGCTTTACTCTATTCCTGATTCTCTACCTCCTCTTTCCAGTGGCACAGGGGAAAGTGAGTGGGGTTTTGGTTACTTTATGACACTGCTGCTGCTTCCTCCTTAGCAGGAGGATTTCTCTATCTGCTGCAGTGTGGGTTCCCTCCCACGAGGGACAGTCCTCCACAAACCTCTCCAGTGTGAGTCCTTCCCATGGGCTGCTGTTCTTCATGAACTACTCCAGTGTGGGTCTCTTCCATGGAGTGCAGTCCTTCAGGAATAGCCCGAGGGATCACAAGTCCTGCCAGCAAACCTGCTCCAGTGTGGGCTTCTGTCCCCATGAGTCTACAGGTGGTGCCAGGAGCCTGCTCCAGTGTGGGCTCCCTGTGGCATCACAGCTTCCTTTAGGTATCCATCTGCTCTGGTGTAGTGTCCTTCACAGGTGTAGAGATCGCCTGCAAGTGGATCTCTGCTCCACCACGGGCTGCAGGGGTGCAGCTCCTTCACTACGAGCTGCTGGGGGATCTCTGCTCCATGCCTGGAGCACCTTTTCCCTGTCTTTCACTGGCTTTAGTATCTTCAGGGTTCTTTAGCTCCCATGTCCTATTTCTCTCTACTCTGGCTGTAATTGCTTCTGTCCAATAGTTTTTTTTCTTAAAATCTTAAATCTGTTACTTGATAATTATCTCTGATGGCCTTGGCCAGAGGCAGATCTGTCTTGGAGCTGGCATTGCCTCCATCAGATATAAGGGAACCTTCTAGCAGCTTCTCACAAAGCCCCTGTAGATCCTTGCTACCAAAACCTTGCCCTGCAAACCCAGTCTAGGTATGAACCAATGAAGTTCTTTTGTCCTTCATACTAACAAACCTCAAGGTTACAGTCTCATTTTCACGTGTAGACGCCTCATACCTTTGCTGGTGTTTATTTTGTGCTCCTGTGTACTATGGAATCTACTGCAGTACTGGTAGAGAGTAAGAAGTTTCTGCTTTTCACATTTTGGAAGTAAAGCTCAAATTCCTGTTGTCTTGTTCTTTCTGTTGCCTGAGCTGTCTCTTTCTGAACTGATGGTTTGCAAAAAAATGATTGAAAGACAGTCCTCATAATGCTGTGCTAGTAGCTGAAAAGCTAACTTGACATGGCTGTATTATCTTCTAGCTGCTATCTCAGTGGAGAACTGCTGTTTAAAACCAACTCTTTTTCAGCATTAGTAATGCCTGCCAGCTGTTGGGGTTTGGTGGAGGTTCAGGGCCTCAGGTTCCCCAGCTGCCTTGTCATAATTCATAGCACTTCCATCCTTTAGTATACTCATATAATCCATTTGTCTTAGGTATATGGACTAGGCTTCTTGTCGTCTGTTCCAAGTTGCCTTTTGATTTTCTAAAATCTGAGTATTTAGAATTAAGGATTGTTTGGGTTTTTATTGCGATTTTGGGTATATTGGCTCTTTGCCTTTTAGATGTCTTTTGTGTTTTGGGAAACATGCCCTTGCCAAAAAGGAAATAACACTTTTCAAGTTTTAAACAACTTATTGCCCTCCAAAAAACCAGTTTAATTGTCCTTTAAATTCAAGAAGGACAGAAATATATTTACTTATGTGTAAATGTGGATTATATACATTAATGTCTCAATTCTTTATACACAGTGTACATGAACTTTCTTTGAACTGCCAAATCAATGCCCAAAGTTTGGGATCTGATGTCTTTTTTAAATGCTTCTGTGATTCTAGTACTGTACCTCAATTTATGACCTTTCTATAGGCTGTTGAGAAGCCTTGCAGCTGCAGAGACTGCAGCTTCAATTTTNACTCTATTCCTGATTCTCTACCTCCTCTTTCCAGTGGCACAGGGGAAAGTGAGTGGGGTTTTGGTTACTTTATGACACTGCTGCTGCTTCCTCCTTAGCAGGAGGATTTCTCTATCTGCTGCAGTGTGGGTTCCCTCCCACGAGGGACAGTCCTCCACAAACCTCTCCAGTGTGAGTCCTTCCCATGGGCTGCTGTTCTTCATGAACTACTCCAGTGTGGGTCTCTTCCATGGAGTGCAGTCCTTCAGGAATAGCCCGAGGGATCACAAGTCCTGCCAGCAAACCTGCTCCAGTGTGGGCTTCTGTCCCCATGAGTCTACAGGTGGTGCCAGGAGCCTGCTCCAGTGTGGGCTCCCTGTGGCATCACAGCTTCCTTTAGGTATCCATCTGCTCTGGTGTAGTGTCCTTCACAGGTGTAGAGATCGCCTGCAAGTGGATCTCTGCTCCACCACGGGCTGCAGGGGTGCAGCTCCTTCACTACGAGCTGCTGGGGGATCTCTGCTCCATGCCTGGAGCACCTTTTCCCTGTCTTTCACTGGCTTTAGTATCTTCAGGGTTCTTTAGCTCCCATGTCCTATTTCTCTCTACTCTGGCTGTAATTGCTTCTGTCCAATAGTTTTTTTTCTTAAAATCTTAAATCTGTTACTTGATAATTATCTCTGATGGCCTTGGCCAGAGGCAGATCTGTCTTGGAGCTGGCATTGCCTCCATCAGATATAAGGGAACCTTCTAGCAGCTTCTCACAAAGCCCCTGTAGATCCTTGCTACCAAAACCTTGCCCTGCAAACCCAGTCTAGGTATGAACCAATGAAGTTCTTTTGTCCTTCATACTAACAAACCTCAAGGTTACAGTCTCATTTTCACGTGTAGACGCCTCATACCTTTGCTGGTGTTTATTTTGTGCTCCTGTGTACTATGGAATCTACTGCAGTACTGGTAGAGAGTAAGAAGTTTCTGCTTTTCACATTTTGGAAGTAAAGCTCAAATTCCTGTTGTCTTGTTCTTTCTGTTGCCTGAGCTGTCTCTTTCTGAACTGATGGTTTGCAAAAAAATGATTGAAAGACAGTCCTCATAATGCTGTGCTAGTAGCTGAAAAGCTAACTTGACATGGCTGTATTATCTTCTAGCTGCTATCTCAGTGGAGAACTGCTGTTTAAAACCAACTCTTTTTCAGCATTAGTAATGCCTGCCAGCTGTTGGGGTTTGGTGGAGGTTCAGGGCCTCAGGTTCCCCAGCTGCCTTGTCATAATTCATAGCACTTCCATCCTTTAGTATACTCATATAATCCATTTGTCTTAGGTATATGGACTAGGCTTCTTGTCGTCTGTTCCAAGTTGCCTTTTGATTTTCTAAAATCTGAGTATTTAGAATTAAGGATTGTTTGGGTTTTTATTGCGATTTTGGGTATATTGGCTCTTTGCCTTTTAGATGTCTTTTGTGTTTTGGGAAACATGCCCTTGCCAAAAAGGAAATAACACTTTTCAAGTTTTAAACAACTTATTGCCCTCCAAAAAACCAGTTTAATTGTCCTTTAAATTCAAGAAGGACAGAAATATATTTACTTATGTGTAAATGTGGATTATATACATTAATGTCTCAATTCTTTATACACAGTGTACATGAACTTTCTTTGAACTGCCAAATCAATGCCCAAAGTTTGGGATCTGATGTCTTTTTTAAATGCTTCTGTGATTCTAGTACTGTACCTCAATTTATGACCTTTCTATAGGCTGTTGAGAAGCCTTGCAGCTGCAGAGACTGCAGCTTCAATTTTGTTCCTTCATCTTGTAAAGTTTGAGGCAGCTAGATTGAAATGTGCCTATCCTGCAACTAAGAGAGCTCTTCTGGAGTCTACTCTGACCTGCTATAGGGTCCCAAGCATATTTACAAAAGTAGGCACTAAATACTTTATATCAGATTGACAGTGGTGTTAGCTTAGTACAAGACACTTGTTTGGAGCATGACTTGAAGTTTGTTGGTCTTATGTGGAACATCAGTTGGAATTCTGTCTTTTAACTTACCAGGAGGGAAGGATAAAGCAGATGGGAGTGAAGGAATGCTGAGGCACCTAAATGGACAAATGGGTTAGGTGAGAAGAGATTAAAGAAAACTCATGGATGTGAAGGGGAATGGTGGGGTTTTTTTGGGGTAGTGCTGGTGATCCTTTAAGCTTTCATATATTTACAGGTAATTCTAGATAGATTGTTTAATCAGGTGAGGGTAGCACGCTTACATGAAGAATTCCATTTGTTTGCCTTGGAACACCTGACTAGCTGAGAAATATCTCACTTATTTTGGTGGAACTTTTTTAGGATGCCACACTTTGGAAAGAAGTAATCCTAATTTTAGATGTGTTGGAGTAGTTTTCCATATAAGCATCTTTTTTTGTGAATCTTGCGTAGTGTTGAATTTATTGAATCCATCATAATATTTCAGGCCTAATAGTTTAATATATTATTATTTTCTCCTATGCTTTGAAGAAAATATTTTCAGAGCAGAATATTACAACACAGTTATTACATGAGTTTGTTCTAAAATAGATGTGGATATAGGGTGCAGTGTTTTCTGGATCAACTTGTATTTCAACAGAAATCAGTGCTTTATGTGACATGTGTTTTGGATTTATACTCTTTAAAAGCCATGTGCTTTTGGGCAGACATTCTTAAATTAATCTGTGGTTCTCACTTTGTTTTTGTTAATTCCCCTGTTTTTTTTCCTATCCTATTCTTTTATGTATGTTGTTTTTTTTTTAAATACTTAAACTGTGGGCACTGGCTTCTTAGCTAGAATCCTCTTTGCTAATTAGAATGCCAGTTTAAGTGTAATTGTGCTTTGACTCTTGACTGTAGAAGTTGATTCCTCTTCTTTCTGGATTCTTTGCACTCATCCATGTGTTGTCTAAGCATATCCTTATCTGATCAGTGTCATTCCACTCAGTTATATACTGAGTAGCTATCAGCTGACCTCTGAAGTGATCTTTCTGAACTATAGCCAGTGCTTTATTTTTCCAAGAGTTGTGTTTTGGGACTAGAGGGTGTCCAAGACCTGATGTCTATGTTCCAATGCCATATCAATGCACTTGGCAATTTTAACATTGGCAACTCAACATAGAGAGTGAAGCAGCAGAATGGGTTCATTTTCAAAACTGAGTTGTTTGGGAAATAACATGGTGAGAATCCAGAATCTCAAAATTTAGTTTTACATCAATAAATGTTTATAAACTTGCTCTTTTTTTTTCAATACTATCTTTGTTGATGGAAAATATTTATTTTCATTTGCTGAAAGTTGAAGTGTTATGAGCTTGTTGTACATGGGCTACTGCTTCTGAAAACAAGAGCTAGATAGCAATGTATGAGACTTTTCCTGGACCTGGAGTGTATTAGGATTAGAGATTTGTTGGCATAGAAGGTGCAGGCTGTGCTTGGGAGTGTGTTCTGACTGAAGCATTTCCCCATATCTTAATGGTGGAAACTTGTGTATTGTTGGGCATATTGTTATCAAATAAGGCACAAATAACAGTCAACCCATTTATTTCTCTCTGTCTCCCCCCCACTCCCTTTTTTATTTCTTCACAGCATTCTCTAATACTTCCACAGCATTCTCTAATACTAATTCTGGAACTTGACTGTAACTTGCCACTGGTAAGTCATGTTCCATTAAAAAAAGAAAAGAAAAATTGGAAATCAAATTATGTAAGCCAACAGCTGTGTGACCCCCAGATATGCACATTTCTCTTTATTCATGCACATGAAAACTAATAAACATATGCTAAATGCCTGTGTTAACAAAATATATATTATTTGTTTTATCCAAAAGCAGGTGCTTCTCTTCTCAGCATGAGGAATCATATTTCTGTTCTCATCTCTGTACAAGTTCTGGCCTGCAATACAATTTCACTCCAGTGAACTGCCTCTTACACCTTTTGGCACTAAAATCTGTACATATCCCACTTCACTTGTGGAGTAGTTTGAATGTTGACAGTTTCAGTAGTGTTGCCCATGAGTGTTTGTCTCAGAGGAAGCCCATGCTTCTTCTTTTATTCATTTAAAACTGTAGTTCCTTATTTTCTTCTTTGTAGTTCCAGATCCCTTTGTTTGAGAGATTGTGATGTTACTTAACAAGTGAGGAAGCAGCAACCCCATTTACCTGTTGTACTGCACTGCTATAGGAGCTTGTTCTTGAAACATACATTTGTGTGAGTGTATATATGTGTGTATGTATTTATGCCTTTGCACTTTCCATCTGACTTTTTAATTCAGTTATTGCTTGATAGTAAGAAGAACAGTTGGGATAGGATATATGTATTACTCAGTACATAGGTAAACAGTTGTTTTGCATTGGTTATAATTTCATGTTAATCCAGTTAGTAAGGCAGTGAGAGCAGGCAAGAGCTATTTTCTGACTGTTTTGTGGGCAGGCACTATCACACATGCCCAGCTGAATGGTAGTCTATGTATATTTAACTTGATTTCCACAAACAGACCATTTGTTTTTACTGGAGTTCTTCCATGGACCCACCTTCCCATATTCTGTGATCACTAGAAAACTGCAGACCCTCAGACTATTTTACACTGCATGGTACAGCTGTACTCTGGAAAATTCAAGAATGTGAATGTCATGGTTGTTTCTAAAGCATATCACCTAAATATGCTGTGTAGAGAGAAGATGGTATGTAAGAGCTTTCTAGGCTGCAAAACAAACTTGGAAGCTGAATGTCAGGTTCAACTCCTGGCAAAGCACCAGTTAGGGAAGTGAATTGTTGAAATGTAAATAATAGTTTTGTTCTGTACTAGCTATGATAGTATCCAGTAATTTTTAGGTGATGTGGCTGTGCTGCTAGGGAATTGAAGGAATTATGTACAGCAAACCAACATCACAGCAAGGAAATGGACGGCATAATTTAAATATAAGAGCTAATGCAGCATTGACCAATTTAACTTGTATTTTAGAAATATGGAGTATGTTGTGGGTCTCAAAGTTGTGGATTTGGATGTGAATGCAATAGAATTGCATTTAGTGCACCTTAATATGCTATATTTCTGGAAAAAATCCCAAATAGTCAACAGGTTAGTAGGTAAAAAAACCCTACTAATACCTCTAACTAATGCTAGTGATTTGTATATGCTTATGTATTTCAGATGAGTTTACCTGTGTTAAATTATTTATTGCCTCTGGTGATATGTATGAGTACAAAGAGGGTTTGTGTGTCTAGGTACATGAGTTTTCTAAAATCTACTTTGAGTGTTCAAGAAAACATTGTCAAACTGAGTGGTACCTCCAAAAGGTGACAGAGCTGTTGGCTGTTCAGGTCTTCTGGCTGTTCATTCCTGTCACAGGTCCCCTTGAAGATAATTCTTTGGCTCTGTATGTCATGCTTTTATTATCACATCAAAATTAGCAGGGAAATTAGCACATCATCTTGCCCGAAACTTGTATGTTAATACATAATGATTTTTGAAGCCTGTAAGTAACATAAATGCCAACAATTACAAAGATAATTACAAGTGTTCTATTTGTAAGTTTACGTACTGGGAGACTATCCATGGAGACAGAGAGGAAGTTAGTACAGGAATTCATCTGTTTGAGGAACTGTGCTGCAGGAAGGTCCTGGACAAGTAACTAACTGAATTGCTCTGTAATGGCCAGCCTGCAGATGTGTTCCTCCTGCCACAGCCCCTTTACTTCCCTTTGGAGTATACTAAATGTTTGGAGAGCAGGAGCTGGCATGTCACTGATGAGACTGAATTTGCATTTGTTGTTAGGTCGCTCAGGGTTTAAACCTACACCAGCTGCTTTTAGAACAAGGTGGCCACAGCATGTCTTCATTGTTTTTGGTGGTGCATGGTAGAAAGGGTTTCTTGGTTTCTTTTTTGCTGTGGTAAATTGTTTGGTAAATTAGTATTTGTGAGTGATGTCATGGTATGTGCTCCTGAATATTGGAAAGGAACCCATTTGCACAGGAACAGAGACTGATGGTGGTTGCTGCAATGTAAGAGTTGAAGCTCAGATACTACAACATTGCTGATTTATGTTCTGGAAAATAGGTTTACTTAGACAAATACAAGTACTAACGTGTGAATGGTGTATTTGTCTTTATAAAGTACAGAGGACCTGTTCTGATGTGTAGATACAGTTGTATAAAGTAGAAAGATTAAGAGTAATCCCTGTCCATTTACTGATCTTTACTCAACTTTTTCCCTGACCTACTTACAGCAAGGAAATGTTATGCCAATAGTCAGTGTCTTTGTTCCCAGGTACAGGGAGAAAGGGTTTATATATCATCTTTGGCATAATTCCTAGAAGTTGAGGGTCATATTCTGATTCAGCTTTCCCGGTGTAGGTCTGGACTACTTCAGTTGATTTACTTTGGAGTAATTCCAGATTTGTCCCAATCCAGTTGACATCAAATGAGGACCCTACAATCCAGCTTTGTTTCATGTAGTTGGGTGAAGAGTTTTGGATTTGTATGGTTTAATGGGGAAAGAGGTGAGGTAATGCTTTTAAAAATATTTCCTTGGAGAGGAAGTAGCTTTTCCTCATTTGTTAATAGATTAAAGCATAGATAAATTTGTTGGAATGTATTTTAGCTCCTTGTTACAGCAGAACCTACTATTTGAGAATGGGCGTGATTACCATAATTTATTCACCTTTGGTAAAAGCATCTTAAAATTCCAAAAGACAAAATACTCTTAATTCTTTCAGTACAAAGTATGCCCTGGAATTATAGCTTGTTCTTTTTGGGAAGATTAGTATTTTCTCTAAAAGGGTATAGTTGAATTACAAATTATTTATAACTTAAGCAGAAGAATTCCCTTTACTCACTTATTGCTTGTGACTTACCTTGCAATACCTGCACTTGAAGAGTGGTTCAATCCCAGTGAATTTCACTTTTTCCAAAAGAGTGGGTAAATGTTCAGGCTTAAATGTGTGCTTTCTTTTCTAAGGAAAAGTCATTGTCTTTCCTCTTTGCAGGCTGTAGAACCTCAGGGAAATTGTACTGTGCTACTGGCAATACTCTGCACCATCTAGTCTTGCTCCAACTGTTACAAGTGAACTTCAAATGTAAATATTTATTTCTTTGCCTCTGGAGAAAATTAAACAAACTTGATTACTCTATTGAGGAATATGATTTTTTTTTTCCTTCCCTCTTTTCTGGCATGTTTCTTTGGTGGTTCTGCCACTGACTTGCTAAGAAACCGTGTTCTGAGGCCCTCACCTTGCCTTCAAGAGATCCACTTGGCTTCCTTTACACATGCACAGATCTACAGAGCTCAGAATGCTATGAGGTGTTATCCTTCATTTTCAATTAAAGTTCTTATGTATTGCATTTCATTGGAGGATGAACAATGCAAAGCTGTTTTTCCTTTTTTAGTTTATATGCATGAATCATTCTGGCAGATTTTGTCACGTAAAGGGTTCTATTGATTTGAGTTATTTAATTTGCAAGTATTGTCAGTTAAAGCTGAAAATGTCTTTTGGTTTTATTATATATCAAAGCCTGTTAGGCCTGTTAACCTTTCAGCATTATGCAATATTTCAGATTAGTTTAGGGTTTCCTGAAATGACTTAACAGCTGCTGTAGCAGCAATAAGGTGTAATTACTTAGAAGTCAACTCGAAGATCATTAGTCCTGGTGTTCTAGAAGTGTGTTGGTAATGTGGGACTACTTTCCAAAGAACTGCAGTGGTTTTCCATGCAGTTATAGGAGGTGAGAGGCCTCTTGATCAGTGCATGCAGTGTTGCTCTGCTGTTGGCTGTGGGGAGCACAGTAGACAGCAGTGTTCCAGTCCTTGGGTGGGTGGGCTGCTCTCAGGGTGTTTTTCATTCCCAGGGGCAGGAGAGTGTCATATTTCACAGCTTCTGGAACACTTTCTGTAGGTGAGTATCATCTGGATTGTGTTGTGTATGTGTGTAGTTCTGCTGCCTTCGGGAAGTCTCTGCCTCCCTGTATCTCTGCTGGATTCCAGGTGTTTCAGCTTTCTACCCTGCAGTTTTTACCCAGCAGGGCCTGGTGAAGACCTGAGAAAGAGGGCAGACAGGGCTGTGCTGCTGACTCCATACAACTCATTCAGCCCATTCTTGATGGCCTTCTGCCCATATGTTCCTCAGATGTGGACGGTGATGATGTTGTGGGATAAATGCATTGTTCTGGCAGTGGGAAGTGGACATCTTTCCTGGAAGCTCTTCAACTCTTTTCCCAGCATGCATTTAAAGATGGGCTTATTATATGATGGGGGAGAGGCTACAATCCCCATAGATAAAATGGTTGTGGGGAGCAGACTGCCTGCTCCACTGCAATCATCTGGTGTGCAGCTGAGGTTCTTAGGAGAGGCGGCCAAAGGGAACAAGCTAGATGAATTGTCCTGCCACACTGCATATGGCCTGTGGGTTATAAGTTGTTCATCGTAGATATTTGCTTATGATCCTTAAGAACATTAAGATTTTGCAGTAAAACTTTAGAAAAATACTTAACAGCATGAAAAAAATCTGCTTAAGCCACAATGAACTCTCTAATTCTTTTTACCAGCCTTTCACAAAGAGAGCATCTGGTGGGCAGAACAGATCAGAGTCCTGAGTTCATATGCTAGTGGTTTCATTGTCATCAACAGACATTACATTTTTGTTGATTTATTTTGTGCAATGACTAAAACTTCATTTCCTGCTCTGTTAAGGATGTTCTACTTTGCTTGACTTGTACAAAAATGAAGTATGGTTGTTGTATCCATATAAAAGTTGAAAGCAATTGTGTGGCATGGAGTTAATGGTGGACATATCTTTTATCTACGTACGTGTATGCACCAATTCTTTTCATCTGAAATCCCCTAGTTGTTGATGATGCTAAATCTTCTGCTGTTAACTTTCCCTTCTCAGGACTGTAATCTAAAGGTCAAGATACTGTAATCTATTCTTCATTTATTGCATATCAAAGAGTATTCCTCTCATAAATGTGGCTTATAAAACTGTAGTTTATTACCCGTATACCAATTGTTTAAGCACTTCTGTTTTCAGTCAAGTAAAACCAAGTGAACTATGCTTATAGTTGTAGGAAAGTCAGAGATTCATTTCTGCTGGTGTCTGTATAACCCATCAACTTGAAAAAAGAATATGCTATAACTGCTCAGTCATTTTACTTCTGGCATTTTTGATGCAAACTTAATTTCTGCAAAATGATGTTTTTAATGCCTCTTTTGACTTGGGGAAAAAAAGCCCAAACAAGATACTGCATTTGGAACAGCATAGGGCAATATTTTTCTGCTTGTCAAAGCAGGGCCCTCATGTTTTTAGTCCTGTTCAGTATCGGGCTGTATCTAATTGAACTGCTCCTGTGCTGTGTGTGAAGTGTAGCTTGGATGGTTCTCTGCTCTGGACTGCCTTCCTGGCTCTGTTCCCTCAGCAGCACTGCTGTCGTTTTCACTGAAGTGCCTGATAAGATACATGAATCCTATGGCTATGGAGCACCACCAGGGAGATGTTCTTCTGGGGGAGAGAACTGGCTACACTCAGAGCTTGTGTGTCTTGTGGCCACATTTTTTTTTCAGGTGGATGCTTTCTTGTGCATGAAAACAGCAGAGCACTTTCATCAGACAAAGTAAAGTTGTGCTACTTTCAGGAACGTTGGAAAACTTTATTTGAAACAGAAATAACAAAATACAGTATTTCAGAAATCTGAAAGCCAACTTTGATGTTTCCAACTAAATGTTTCTTTTTCTACCACTATTCTTGATCTTGCACTAAAAGCAAGTACCAAGGTTATGAAATCACAAGAGTGTGAATTGTCCTGTATGTCAGTATCCGGTGAGGGACAGACTTGCCTCAGAATTCCCAGCTCATGAGCACTCATCTTCCCTCTGGCTGTGCTGGACCTGGCTGGAGATTGATGATTCTGGCCCACAGATTCTTAGTTTAGGATGCAGTTATAAGATTCTGACTCTGCTTAAGAGTAAACTGTGGCTAATTTGAAACCAACACTAAATGTCTTTACACATTGTTAAATCAATCTGATGATATATACTAATACCAGATCCTGTCCTGTCCTTGGCACCAGTGGCTCTGGTGTGAGTTCTGTGGGTGTTGCTTGTTAATAGAAGATAGATCCTGGCTCTTGAAGGATTTTCTATCATCTGCTGACACTGGTATTTCGTGATTTCAGATTTAACAGACTTCTGAGCAGAGAACAATCTGATGTGCTCCTTTCTTATTTTTTGTGGGAAACAACTTGTAGGCAGTTTGGTGGTTCCAGAATAAATGATGGCTCATGCCACAAGGAGAGAGAAAGCTGAGGGAATTGCAGCCAGCAGTTATGAAGAGATCCCCTGCTTGTGGGGTTCCACTCTGACAGAAGCTCTAAGAAGAAGCATGGTGTGGTGGGATTGAGCTTTCGAGTGGTGACAAATTCTTTCAAATTTGCCCTGTCCTAACAGTCAAAACAGCATCACACATATACCTGTTCCATTCTTGCCACTTCCTTCTGCCTCATCTTAAAATGATCTTAATGGTTATTTTTTTTCTGTACTAGTGTTTTTGACCTATGAGCTATGCCCATCTAAAAGGTCTGGTGTATGACATTTTATATTTTATGATTGTAATATTCTTGGATATCTTTACCCAGTTAAAACTCCTAATAGTGATACTTGTGTCTTTAACATGTCACACACTAGTATTTTATACTTTTGTTTTTCCATTTTGTGCAAAAGGCTTGTGTATAACAATCTTATATAGGCAGAAAGCAAGAACAAACTTAAGTGATTGTTCTGTTCTTTTCAGTTTTCCTTCCTGTCTCTAAGAAGACATATAATGCTTTAAGTGATTTATAAAGTAGTCTTGTAAACACATTCAGGTCATCATAATAGCATTAAAGCTTCCTTGTACATGATTTTTTTCATCACTGAACACTCACTACAAGAGTTCAAGTGTGATATGATCCTGTCCTTTGTGCTGACTTGATGTAACTTCTTGCACTAATCACATCTTGATATTTATTCCTGTATATTTTTTTCCTGCATTTTAAGAAACACAAGTATATTCCCAAACACATAATTTGCCTTTGCTCTGGTTTTGGTTCACTGCAATGTGCAGCCTGTTCAAAGGAACAGGGACTTAATCTGTGTCCTTTTCTGAAAGGCACCATGTATGTAGAAGCAAATACTGAAGTGTGGTGCTGCTCAGTTTTAACTACATACTGATTAATCAGTAAAGATTCTAAATGAGCAACAGAAGAGTCTTGCATGGCATGGAGATTTCTTTCTTTTGTGCTTGCACTAAGGTGTCAGATCTTGTTTAAGCAATGGCAGGAGAGCAGGTGGGAAGATGTGGAAGGGAGGATGACAGAAACGCTTGCTGACGTCCAGGTCAGCTCATGGCTGTGGCAGTTTCATAGGCTAGAACATTATCAGAATTATCCTTAGGAGATCTCTCAGGCACTTAAACCTATTTTCATCTTTCTCTTCACCATATACTTCACATTACCACTTGCTGTCATACTTGCTGCTTTGTAAGGTGCTGTTCTGCTGCCTGAGCTTATTCTTTGCCTTTCCAAACTCCCCTTCCCTGCCTCAATGACCTCTTTCATTTAACAAACCCACAGTGGTTCAATTGCTGCTTAATTTTTAATGTTAATATAGATTTATTTGAGCTATTGTATAATTGATTTTGTTTTAATTAAAGGAATGAGAGACATGAGTAGTATAAGCAGACTCCCCATCAGAAAACTAGCCCTTAGAAACTTCTGCACTTTTGAACCAGTTTCTATAAAAATTTGCTCTTTTCAGAATCCTGATCTAAACTAGGCTGAAAATTAGCATAGCAACTGATTAGAAGACAAAGGTAACTTTTCCCAATTCTTACAGTAGTTGTAAATGTTTATTTCTTCAAGATTAGTGAGTTTTAAGGAATGAGAAGTATTTACCTGAAAAAATGAGTTATGTAGTACTGTCTCTTTGAGTTTAATTTTATGTGATAAAAATTCAAATTTGGTTTCTATTTGGATGAATCTCATAATCTAAAAAAAAATGAATACTTGCACACTTTCTTGTGCGAGTTTCAAAGTAGTTTCATTTGGTTTGGTAGCAGAGATAGTATGTATGGAGTTTTTTGATGTTGGTATTTTTTTCTGGCAGTAAAAGTACAAATAATAGTCTTTATCATACTTTCATTTGTAAATGAATTTGTTTATTGACTCTCATGTTAAAAAATATTTAATGAATACCAGTTTATTTTAGGAAAAATTGCCTTTTCTTTACCCTCGTTGGTATGCTACTTTTGTCATGTTTTTCAATTTATTCTTTTGGGAGTTTTAATTTCAAAAAGTTATTTCATTTACTGTTTAAATATTTGATGTTTTAGCCAAAGTTTCTCATACATATCTATAAAACCACTTTATATTCTCACTAGAATGTTAAATATTTAAGACTGAAGTCGATACATCACTGGAATGTCATGCCATTTATGATCCATTTTATTAAGCCATTGCTTTCCCAGTCTCTTAATTAAAATTGCCCCTTTCATGAGAACAAAGCTATATACTCCATTTAACATAGAGAATGGTGATTTGTAATATGCATTCAAATAGAAATTTAAATGACAATAGCAATGTAAAATGCAAATATTTTTCTCCAACTTTTTTTTTTTTTGCTATAGTCTAAGACTTGGAGAAAAAACCTGCCTGTTGGTGTTTACCACGTGGACAGCTCATTTTTGTTCTTGCTGGGGCCAGGCACTGCCTTTTGTAGGGTATTCAGAAGGCTGCTTGTCACCGTAGGAGAGCAGCTTGGGGACAGCAGTGTTGGGGTTTCTCTGCCCTTGCTGTAGCAGCTGAGAAGTCTGCCATGTCCTTGTCTCCCAGGGCTGGCCATCTCATCCCCTGCTGGCCCTGGCCCTTCCCTTGCCTGGTCTGTGGCCCAGCAGCTTCTCCAGTTGTCAGAACTTGTGTAGTTCAGTAGCTTTACCCAGTGTGTTTCGTAGCTGTGAGATGTATTGCTCTTAATGAAATTCTGACACCAATAGTTTGCTTGGCCAAAGATTAATTTGAAAATACTTAACCATTTTAGTTTGTACTTAGTGGCATTTACACAGAATACCATGTGGGTAGCAGGTAGTTTCACAGTTCTCTGGGGGGCATGGTTTGCTATAGCTGGTTTTGTTGTACTCTTATTCAATAAAATGTTTCACTGAATATCTCATAACAAGCTGCTGCTATACACTCATGGTGGTATTTGTAATATTGCTACAATAATCCACCTGTATGGATTTCAGCAAAATGCTTAATGAATTTAGTCTCCCCCCTGGTGGCCTCCCACCCTGAGTTGGAGAATGTCCCAAACTCTGCCTGAATGGTAATACTGGGGCAAAGTGACTCGGAAATTCAGGCTGCTTTTGCCTGAGAAACCAAGCTCCTTCCTGCATAAATAAAGGACAGGAGAGAGAAAAGAAAAAGTCAAACCTCACTCTATATGTAGAGTTTCATTGCTTATCTGAAATGCTTTAACACAGCTTCTTCATTCTACTTGTATTGTCTCATGTGATTTTGTTACATCCAGTTGTTCCTGATGTATCTGAGGTGCACTCTGGCACCTGGTTTCTGAACATTGTGCTGTGGGATATAAAGATGGTTTAAAAGGTAGTCATCTAAGTTACTGTACATTAGTATGGGGAAAAACCTGTTTCCAATAACTTTTATAGGTCTTGCAGTATTTAATATATATCTAGTAATAGCTGTGTATGTAATTGTCTTTATATGATCAAAATATATTATTGGCCATACTTTTACATTCAGATGCCAAATTAAAATTTACTGTCAAATGGGAGTGAGGTTTCTTTTTCCATTTAATAATGCTGGAACTGAGATCTACCACTGCGTACAGTTCCACTTAGTGTTTTGTAGCTGATTGAAGTATTGCTGCAAGATGTTAATGGGAATTTTCTCATGCTCCTTGGTTTGGCTGTTGTTCAGAGACCAGTTTTCAAAACTTCTTCCAAACCATTTCAGTAAACTTACTTATCTTATGTATCATAAGCCACTTGGTAAATTTTGATCCCTTTAAAACCTTGTAGAGAGAGAACCACACATTTGAGTTTTACATAGCAAAAGAGATATATCAGAGAATATGGGCAAAGTCTACTGCTTTTTTTCTTTCTTAGTTTAAGCCAAGTGACTGGCCTTGCTATGACTTGCACTCTTTGAAGGCTATATTTTTTTTTTGTATTAAAGATGCTCTTTTTGAAAAGTATTTTGCTTTTTGTTTCTGCAATTTTGCTCTCATTTTTCTTTGTATTTTGTCATCTTTGTGGTATCTCACTTCTATTTCTGATCATTCTGCTAGTTTTGCTGCTATTTTTTTTGGCACTATTCAGTAGTCAATATTGGAATAAATAATTATTGAAGAAGCTTTCTACCATCCTGGATGAATAGGATTTTAACATCAACAGGAGCTTTTTGATCATGTAATCTGATTTTCTTACAAGAAGGTGTCTATAAATTGAACTAATTTTCCCTGATCTTTAGAGTTACCATAAGTCACATTTCTTCTGTGTACTACAACATGACACCCAAAAAATTAGTCTGATGCCTACAAGCATTTCATGGGTAGACTTAAGAAGCATTTTTCAAAAACTTGTTCAGGATGTTTGTGGGCTAAGCAGCCCAAGGAAACTGAACATCTCCTTGCATATTTGGAAGTGTGAGAGAAAGCTTCCTTGTGTTGATTTTATGGTTCTCTCTGATACTGCCACAGGGCTGGTGCTCTGGGCTAATGGTGCTTGCAGCAGGGGAACAACATGAGACTATGGCAGGCAAAAATCGAGTACTTCCCTCTTTTCCCTCCTTACATTAGGAAAGGGAGGAAGACTTTGTGCTCAGAACTCACTACAGAGGTTGGAACACCTTCATTTGACAATTTAAACAGTAGTAAAGCTAGGAAAGGACTCAGCTGTACCAGTGGTCTATGGTTGGTGTATGTTTTGAGATATTAGGTAAGATGAGGTATAAATCTTTTGGTTGTATGAATATGGGTGGCTGAGTGGACTTAGCATGATGGAATGTATTAAGCCTGGTGTAATATTTGCATAGGAGCAGTGAGGGACAGAATAAAGGGGGTGGAGACCAGAAAAGAAGTGATGAGAATTCTGGTGCTGCTCAAGTCCTCAGGGATGTGGTGTGCACCTATTTCTGCCTATTTGTTTCCTCAGTGCTGAGTGGAACATGCCCAAGTTTTAGATTCAAAAAGCAGCTCTTGGAGTTTTTGTTGAATTCAAGCCCCATTTCTTTTCACTGCTTTATCTTTCTTCCTTGCAATTTTGTCCTCCAAGCTGCTGATACAGCAGTCAGCAAAAATTCCTTTTGGAGGCCCTCAATTTTTGGGACTTTTGAAGCTGAATTAAGAGGTAGTTAAAATATTTTTGTGAGGATTTATTCTTGTTCAAAAAACTTACAACATGCAGGTGTTCTGTGTAAATGTTCCCCTCATCTTTGGTCATTTTCCCTTTGGGAGAGAGCCCCAAGCTACTGCCAGGATTTACTCTCTATGGTTGCTTTCTGCAGCTGTAAATCAGAATTGATAAGGAAAGAATGATACGGTGCAGTGCCTTGAAACTTGTTAATACCCAGCCTTTTCTATGTGTCCTCTTTGGCCTTCAAGATCTTTTCTGATTTTAGGAATGTGTGAATAATGAAAATGGTTGCTGTCTGTAAATGTCTTGATGCAACTCCTTGAAAATTAGTGCTGTGCATCTTATTTCAGCATTCCAGTCAGAGGTAACTAATGTGATGTTTTCAGTGATTTACATTAATCAAAACTCTCTGAAAGTGAAAAGTTACTGTCTAAGTTCATCTTTAGCACCTAATTGCAGTGCAGAGATTTTATTCTAGGAAAAAAACCCACTTGGCCCTATCATGGAGAAGCTAAGAAATGTGTTTAGTGTTCTGCTATGTCACATCATGCCTGTTAGGTTTGCAGATATTTAATTTTTGTGCTTGGAGCATAAGAAGTCTTCAGTCTGATACAAGCAGAATGTATTTTTACAAATCCAAATACATTTCTGTTCTGATTGATCTGAAATGATGTAGTGGTGAAGATGGCTTGCATTTTCAAAGAAAAATCTAAGCTCTGCTTGGTTTACTAAGTAAATATGTTTTTATTTGTATGCTTTTAGCACTTGTTTACTAGACCAAAGAGAACTTCTGACATATCTATACAGTTTAAAAAACCGACCAGGCAGGAAAATATTTCATATTGAAGTGTAAATTTGAGCGGGGATAAAAAACAACTCAGTCAAAGATCTTTAATTTACAAGGTTAGTTATGAAAAGTTGTGGATGTTTGTTGCAACAGTAACAGACAAAATTTTTCTCTCTGACCGAGAACATACAACATGCAAAGTTTTTGATTAAATACAAAGTTTTTTTTCTCTAGTAAAGTAGATCACTTGAATATCATGGACAAATATCACTTATTTAATACTTCTCACCAGAAACATACACACAATATTTTGCAAAGCTGAGGATAGCAACACATATTACTTGTGAAAAATGTGCTGTATTTGGGATCTTTGTGTTTCTTCTCTTAAATCTATTTTTCATACTTCTAGGGGAAAAATGGTATGAATTTTGCCCATGGAGATAGTTATGGGACATTTTGTTTGTGGAAGTAGTGGTGAAACAATGTCTTAATAGATAACGATATTTGATATCTGACACATTAAGCAAAAGTTTATAGAAATATAAGTTTACACGCAGAAACTCACAGGTAACTGTATGTTGGTTTAGCTATAAGCATATCTACATATCCTGTGTAAATTAATCTCTTATTTATATACTACACTGATGAGCATTGCCAAAGTACCTTAAGGAAGTAATCTTTGGAAAGGAATTAAGGACTGTAATGTAGTAAATTTGCAAATGGAGCAGAGGGTTTATGATAGGCAAGTGTGCACATAATGTGATTATAATTCAGCTACAAAATAAGAGTAGAAGTGGAAGTATCCTTGGGTTTTATGTGACATATTAAGTTTTAGTTGGAAAAGACACTTTGGTAAGCCTGCATCTGTATATCTATATGAAGTACTCATAACTTAAATTTGTAGATAAGTTTGGCTTTGACATTTGTAGCATAGATTTATAAGGAGTTAAATGATAGCACTGTGACTAGGGTTTTTTTTTTGTCATCTAGAGTTTTTATGAAAACTGTAAAATTATACATAAAAATGATAACTTTAAAATACCCTGTATCATGATTTGGCAGGAACCTTTGGCTTCATAATATAGTTGCTCTTTTTTTGTAATCTACTTTGTTACTAATTTATTTTTCAAAGAGCTACTGAACTCCACTTTTTTTTAGCCACCAAATTGAAATTCTAACTCTTTAATTGTATTTTAAATTAATTTTTATATATTTTTTCCTATTTAAACTATATTTGTTCATTCTAATACTTGTTGGAGTATGAGATAGCTTAAAAAAAGAATACCTGTGGATAGAAAACTGCTGTTCATTTTGTACAAGTATTTACCTACATGTTAGTGTGCCTGTGTGCTTCCACTGAGGAAGCAGGATTAGGACCAAGTTCTAACTGCCACATGGGGTTTCCAGAAACACAGAAAGTCCCAATGTAGGGAGCACAGTCAGTATATTTAAAACATACTCACAAATCCTTGTGTGCCTATGTTAAGACTCACTCAAGTAAGATGCAATGCCACAATTGTGTCCTTTTGTAACTTCCTTTATAGCAGTATATTGTTTCTTTGAACATTTTATTACTGCATACAATCTAATTTTGAGATTTACACACACAAAAAGAACTATTTAGGCACTCAATTCTTCAATATTTGTTCAATGTGGAGGTGTGTGGTTCTTTGCATCCTGCCTTTTTTGCCAGGAAATTTGGAAATAACAATGTGCAGACCTGTTAACTATACGAAAGCTGGATGCATTTTTTTTTCTTATAAAGTATAAAACAAATACTTAATCTCTTTGCTCAGTGAATCACAAACTTGTGTTCCTCCCACAACACTAAGTCTTGAGAAATGACCATGCTTATATGGCAAGATTTCAGAATAAAGCATGACTCAAAGTAATGTGTTTTAGAGCCTTACATTTCAAGAGCACTTTAGAAATCTGTATATGTCAATACTTTCTGTTGAACAAACATAGTTTTAAAAACGGTGTTTGGATTTATTTTAATGGTATGTAAGACACTTTCAGAAGTGATTGTTGCAATTTTCAGGTTACTCTGAGACGTGGGGTCAGGATTTGGTCCACAGGCTGTTTGAGGGAGAAGGAGAAAGAGGAGAGTAGTGGGGAGACTTGCCTGGACAGAATAAAGGGAGGGTGTCTGTCTGTGTATGGTGGATGCAGCAGTGAAAGGACCATGGTCTGTGCCACAGGAGGGTGCTGAAGCACCCAGGGGTTGATTGGATGATTGCCATGGATGGACAATCCTCAATTGTCTTAGTCCTTAAATTATTGGTATTATTTTAAGTTTACAGAACGACTTATTTGTAAAGTGAGGGATTTGCCTTCTGACTAATGAAATTATCTGTTGCTCTTCAGGACTGCAGATAAAAAGCATCAGTCAAGAAAGATTCTCTTTTAGTTTGACATGAATGCAGTTGCACTGACATGAATTTATAGTATTTTGAATAGTGCACCTTAGGTTAGTTTTTGAAGGTACCACAACTACCCACCACTGTAACCAATATAGACCATGTAAAATAAGTGTTAGTGAAACCTGAATGAGCTGATGAATTAATGGTATGTTATTTGTGTCAAATTTATAAAACAGATCTCACAATGTAAACTAATAGATAAAATCATGATGAATTAATGGTATAACAGAATATTTCTGTGAGTTTAATTTCTTTTTAAACTTTTCTTTTTTTGGCTGATGTTATTCAGTAGTTTTGTTACAGATGTTGTTCCATGTTTTGATTTGAAACAAGATACAGTATTTTCTTCTTCCTCCTCACTAAATGCTCCCTGAGCTTTCCTTCTTGGCATTATGTGAGATTAGAGGATATTTCCAAGCTTTTTTTACTTTCCCACATACATATTTTTTCCCCCAAGTTGTTTTCAATCTTACTTCTCCATCCTGTTGTCCAGTTTTTAATTTCTTCCTGTTGCACGTGGCTGGAGTTGCAGTTGAGCACAAACAGTAACAGTCCTGTCTCCCCAGCTCCTTTCAGAATGTTTATATGTTTTGTTCCCTTGGGTACTCAGCTTCATTTCTTTCTGACACTCACTTTCCTACCTTTTTTAAACCTGTTCTTACTCTTTCATTGCAACTTTGACCAAGGATAAAAATTATTTTCCATTCAAAATGATTGGCACAGATTCAGAAGAAGGTGGTTTTTTACTTGATATTAAAAATCATCCCTTTAGTCAGTACTAAGAAAGGTTTATTTGAGTTCTGATCGTTCAAACTGGCATAAGGACATGACATGAGCATGATGTTTACTGGGAAGAATAACAAATGTTGAATCCTGGTATAAAGTCCATGCTGCCTGAGAGGAGACACACTGTATTTTAAATTAACCAATGTGATTAAAAAGTTACATCTTATGTTATAATATAGACATCTTTTGTAAAACTTTGCAATATTTACAGTGTAGTGCTGACAGCTGCACTTGACTTAATATATAGCATTCTGGTGGTTTGGTGTGATAGACTGCTGGCTGTTTTAGAAGATAAATTACTGTTTATTTAGGTTTAACTTAGTGTTTCAAAAGCTTTCTTACTTAAAAAGCAGAGCATTATAAATAGCAAGAAGTTCTCTGAAATGCTCTATGCATTACAGAGTGACAATTGCAAAAGAAAAGACTGATTATAAGTAGAGAACCTGTAACTACATGTTTTGAGTATGTTGCTCTTATGTGTACTTTTTAACATTGATTAACCAGGAAGTTTTTGCAGCCATTCAGACAGCTTTGTAGTTTAGTCCAATGGTTTTAAAGAATGTTATTTAAATAAGATGTAATTGATAAATTACATTTGGTGAAAATCTGTTCTTTTCCATCATGGTGTCTGAAGTTTAGCTTAAAAAGAAAGAATAAAAATAAAGTACAAATTTTCAAGTGAGTTGTTAGCAATACAGTAGAGTTATTAATGTGTACTTGAAAGTTTAAAGACATGCATTTTGGGAACTTATATCGAAGTTTTCCTTGAGACAACTAAATAATGACGCTCCCAACTAGGCTTCTGTGTTTAGAATTTCATCAGCTGGAAAGTAAGAAAACTATGTAAGTTAAGAGAAATGATGTTTCAGACCTATGTATGGAAGTATCTAAAATTTCATCTACAGTTATACTCAGTAGATTTTAATTTCTTAAAGCTGTTTTAATATTCATACATAGCATTAATGTAATTACATAGTGTTACATGTATGTTCATAGAATGCATGAAAAGCATATTATGTGATAAAAACTATTGGAAGTAAGTTAGAAAATGAAGTTTTGTCTTTACATAGCACTAAAAAAAATGATTGTTATTTTTGTAAAGATTCTGTTCGTTTTTAAAAAGGAGAGGAATTTTTTATTGTTGTTATGTCAATGTTCCAGTCTCCTTCTGTAGATTGTGTTGTATGCTGAGATCTTACTTTTTCATCTGTGAAATGCACATGCTTCTGTATTTGCAGAATGCAGTGAAAGCTGCAGTGTTTCAGTCTTTCTGTGTTGTTGCTGAGAAATCTTTCTTCTTGAACCTTCCTGTACTGGCAAAAATGTCCTGAAAAGTACTACCCTGGGAAAAATTCCCTGTTGTGTGTTCCGTGAAGAATGGCCACAAGCTCCAATTTGGCTTGGACCTGTCTTGGACAGTAACTGAGGAAGAAAGGACTGCTAGGCTAAAATCTCTGACCCAAATTCTTTCAGTTACATTGAGTTTTAAGACTGAAATCTTAAGGAAACCAGATGTGCATGGCTTTGTCATTCAGTCTTCTCTGCCTCTTCTTGTGCACTGCCCCATGAAATTTTGAACCTACTGACTAGTTTCAAACAATTTTGATGGAGAATTAATCACTTAAAGCATAACCTAAACACTTGTGAAAATCAATAGCAGCTGGAGAGACCCTAGTGGGTATACTCTTCCTCCTGACATTGGTTTGCATAATTCCTGGCCATTTCATTACCTCTTTGCTCTCTTTCCATCCCCAGCACCTGCCAAAAGCCGAGCATTAGCCAAATGATGCTCAGCACTGAAAAGAGCTTGCTTGGATAGCAACTTCTCCAGGCAAAACTTTGTGCTGCAGGCCTTTCACTGTTATATATCAGAGGTTTATTGTGATGATGGAAATTTGAGAGCTGAGGATTACTCAATTTGCTGGGACCCTGCTGTAGGTCTGCTGTTCAGTAGTGTTTGGGATTAGGAGAAAACTTGGTCTGGACAATATTCTACCTTTCTCTGGAGGAAGTGGGTGGCAAGGTTATGTTGTAATAAAAATTATTACTACATCCTTGGCAGGTGCTTGGTGGAGAGAATTCTTGCACATGGGGTCTGGCTTTCTAATAAAATCCAGTAGGAAATGTGTTAGGGGAAAGTACCCTCTAAAGAAAGTGTGAAATGGAGCTGAACTACAACCCACCAGAACCATGTGGGGAAACAAATACCGTCAATCATCTACCACCACAAAGGAAAGTGATGTCTTGGTGAGGTCTGAATCTTGGTGAGAGCTGAAATAGTGCTGGAAACTAGTGCTAGCCCTCAGGCAGGTGCAAGAGAATATGAGGAAGTGACCTGAATGGAGCAAACTTTTGCTAATGGTTCCCAGGTGTCGTTTAATGAATCAGTGATATGACTGAGCCATGCTTACAATGGTAGTTTGATGTCGTGGTGAGCACTGCAGGAAGAGACTTGATAAATGCTGGAGAAGTAGTTCTCAGCAATTCCAAGTATTTCAAGGTACTTGCCACAAGGATGAGAGTATATCCAGTCCTTGGTACGGTGTCTTCCAAAATAGCACACACAAAAATGTAAGCAGGTGGTGTAAGAAAAATGTGTTTGTTTTAGTGCTGACCGGTTCCATAGCTGGACCTGTAAGAGGGAGAGATGCTTCTTTAACAGACCCCAAATTGTGTGTTAGGCTGGATGACAGTGGAACAGTCAGACTACTCTGGAGTTTTCATATATGGAGATGAATTGTTTAAACTTGAAATATATATTTTGTTCTGACTTAATTTTCAAGAGATTTTTGAAATAGATACCCATTCTTTTATCACTCTTAATTTTATTATATTTGCTTGTTTCTGAACACAAGTTGAAAAAGAGAACAGAAATGTGGGCCAGTTCTTACAGGTTTGCAGTCTGTTCTCCTGAGTGTATTTTCTGTCAGTCTTTTCCCCCAGTTCTTCAGGGTTAAACTGTTCCAGTCACTCCTCTTTCTCATTTTCAGTCACAGAGAATTTATGGGGCAGAATGACCCATTTTAGCCCACATGACCAATTTTGCTGAAGGAGCTCACCTAGCACTAGTCTTTCTGCTGTGTCTTTCCTCTTGACTTTTTCTTTCAGTCAACCTGGTGTGAGAGTTACTGAGTTAGAGTTCTATGCACTGTGACTTTTGTGGAACAAACATTTCAGAATTGACTTTTTTTATCCCTTCCATCATTGCTTCTTCAGTGATGCCAAATCTTTGATATAGCTGCCAGTTACTACTGTAATGTTTCTTATTTTGAGTTAGTTTTGGGTGTTTTTTTGTAGTTTGAGAGCTTTAGTCATGGATCAGACTTCACCTTGTTTCATATTAAACGCAGAATAATGTTACAGAATTAACACCACCCCACCCATATTCCCCCACTGCACAAACTTCCTGTAACAAGAGAGGATGAAATCTTGAAAAAGCTTATCCTAGGATAAATTGCAGAAAAGTAATTTTGAGATGTTTATTTCTATTAAAAAGCACTTACATCGTGGTAGGTGGCCTCATAATTTTTTAAAATTACAGTAAATGTATCAGAAACTTTATTAGATGATCAGTTAACAGTTTATAATATAACTTTCTTTACACAATAGAAAGAAGATATTTGTAAACTCGCCTCAAAAAGAACTTGCAAAGTCATTTTATTTATTACTCTATCTTGAGTGTTGAGAAATTGGGGTATATTTCTGAGAACCACTTAGTGAGAACTTAGGCTGTTCTATTTATCTTTGGCTCTACGACCTTATCACACAGGCTTTCAGATGCTTGACAACTCCTCTTCTTGTAAACAGAGGAATGTTCCTTTCAAATACTCTGGATAATCACCTAATCAAACTAGTAGCAACATCACAGGGAGATGCTGTTGTCCAGAAATCAATAGGAACACTGCATACATTTTGTGGTATCAGTGCAGCAGATTCCTTACAAAGTTTCCTGGCTACCCTTAGGGCTGCTGTCGCAGCTCTTTAGCCTGTCCACAGCATTTGTGTGGATTTTTAACTTGGACTTCTATTTTGGAGCACACTGTGCTGTGCTAATATAGAATTAACAAAACATGGCTTATGCTAACACTGGGAAGTAGTTGTAATATCCTCATCTAGTGCAAATATCTCAAATGTGCCTTGTTGGTCATTGCTGCTGTTTCTGTTAATTTAATATCAGCCAAGATCATGTGCAACAAGAAGCAAATAGAGGCTGGCACCTTGTTTAAATTATTTCTTGATTGCTCCAGTTTGTCTGTTCTGCTTAACCAGACTTAAACCTTGTTTATTTGCTCCACTCCTTGTGTCTCTGCCTCAAATTCCTTGGTATTTCACCTTCATAGTCTGAGACATAATATTAAGAGTTTATTTTTGAAATGTTTCTACATGAAATAGTACTGAAAAAAAAACTTTGGTAGAAAAAAAAGACTTTCCAGCATGTTCTTGTCTGCCACAGAGAAAGAGCTCAGTCTCTGAACACTTATTCTGAGGCATGTGATTTGAAAAGATTTAAAATTGAGTTTTGTTACAGTGAACAAAAAAATGAGCAGTCTCAAATAGTCTTTTGAAAGTACTAGAAGTGTGTGTGTGTGTGTGTATATATATAAAAAACCCCGATAATTTCTATATGTAGTATAGAATTCCATAATTCTTCTGCAAAATTGTAACAGCCTGATTTGGCTAAATTGTCTTCAATATTTTACACTGTCATAGTTTTAAAATATATATTTACATAATTTTAAAGTTAATGTGCATTAGACTATTAAATCATACCTTGCAAAAGATGTACAGATGTTGTATGTGGGTCACTGAATTTTCTCTGTTTCAAGTGTCATGCTTCTAGTTTGCTGTTCATTTGAAAAATAATAAAATTAGTTTTTTTGTACTAATTTCTAAGTCGTGCTTAACCTGTATTAGCCAGCAGAAGTGTTGTCAGGTTAGAAGTGTAATATGAATCAATTTCTCTGTTTATGTGTAATGCATATTGGCAGTTGTATAGCAGTGGGGAAGAACCAGATAGCCCTTTGAAAGCAAGATCCTGATTGTGCTTACCATTTTAGTGAAACTTGTGTATTTTAAAGATAATATTTTTAAAAACTTGCGTTACTTTTTGTTTCATTTTTGCATGCAGAGGAATCATAGTGCAATTTGGAATGGTTTCTGGTGATGATCTAGTCCAACTTCATGCCCAAAGCAAGTCCAATTACAGCAGGTTGCTACAGGGCTTGGCCAGCAAAATGCTGAGTAACTCCAAGGACTGAGACTCTACTACCTCTCTGGGGAGTGAGATCAGTACTTGATCACCCTACTGATGAAAAAGAGCTTGCCCTGCTTGGAATTGCATGTTTCAGATTTCTGTGAGAAGATGAGTGGCAACACACACAGCCTGGCTCCCACTTCTCTGTACCCTCCCAGTATGGAGCTGTAGGCAGCAGTAGGAGCATCCTTCTGGACAACCCAAATTTATCTCAGTCTCCCCTGAGAGAGAGCACAGGAGATTGCCCCTGTGCCCTGACCACCATGGTGGTCCTCTCTAGGATCTGCTTCTGGAGTGCCTTGGAGAGCCCTAGCCTGGGCTTGTATTCCACACAGTGTCTCACAGAGAGCTGAGGGAGGAGAACAATGTGTCCCTGGCTTCACCTGCTAATCCAGCCCAGCACACAATTGGCCTTCGCAGCAGGGACACGCTGCTGACTCATGGGCAGCTTGCTGTCCCCTGGGACCCTTGGATTGGTTTCTGAGAAGCAGTTTGGCTTTTAGTCTGCAGTTTCAAAGTATCTTTATCCTGGGTACTCCAGCACTCAGCATTTACATTTGGATTTCACTGAGTTCGTGACAACCTGTTTCTTTACCCCCCTCAAGGCCCCATGAATTACAGCCCTACCCACCAGTGCATCAGTTCCTCTGCCTAGGCTGGTACTATCCACAGTTTTGATGAGAGTGCACTCTATCCCATAATCTTCCAGATGTTTAGTGTGGATGTTTAACAGTACGGGCTCAGTACTGAGCCCTGAAAAATGCTGCAAGTAACCAGGCATCAGCTGGACTTTGTACCCTGATCTCAACCCTTTGAGCTCAGTGGCCCAGCCACTTTTTCACTGAGCTCCCACTCTCCAGTTGATACCTCACCAGTCTGTGAATGAGGTCTGTGAGGACTCTGTGTCAAAGGCCTTGCTAAAATGAACACATCCTGAATGTTGCTTCTAGTCTTGTCACAGGCAGCCAACTACTCAGCCATATGAGCACTGTCCACTAGTGGGAAATAAGTCCCTCTCTCCCAGTTCTTGCATCTTGCCATTTAAAATACATTTTACAAAAATATAAATAGATGTCTTTTAATGACTTGGAAAGGATATTAAGCTTATTGTTTTAGAAATGATAAAGGATGAGAAGAAGCAAATTTTATAGAAGAAAAGGAAAAAATGGGGATGGAGAACTGTCTGCAAGTTTGTGTAGCAGGTAATTTGAATCATTTGGGTTTTAAAATTTTAATTCATAATAGTCATTGATTTTAAATAGTTTCCTTTTTTTGTTTTTATAGAACCCATTTCCTTTTTCTAACTTGGTTTTATGAAAGCAGAGGGACAGTATTTGCATAAATAGCCAGGTGATCTCCAAGAGAACATTATTTTCCCATAAACTCTGCTTATGAGGCATTTTGGAGGTAATGCACATTGAATAGGATTTGTGTGTTTTAAAATGAGAGCGTGTCGTTTTTAAGGAGAAAACTATTTTGAATTTGGAAAGCGTAATGAACAAAGGAAAGAATAATGAACATAGATTATAAACTCCATTTGTTAGGAAATGTCAAAATAAACCTCATCTGCTATGTGTTCAGGTATTGTCAGCTGTAACTTGCTCTAAACCTTGTAATGATGGTTTTAAATTGCAGTAGAAAATTGAGGAACTTGAGTATAACTTTACTAGCCTAGGTGTCTAGCATGTTACTTATGACTTGCATAGTTCCAGAACTAACCATAGTGCTTCATGAAAACATTTCAGCTGCATCTGACACATCTGTCAAAAGTGAAAAAGGAGCCTGGTTGTGCAAAATTGTGTTTGTTGTATTTGCAGATCAACACTCCAAAATAGTACCTCTTGTTCAAATTTAAGTTTTCTAGGCTTTACTTATGATACAAGCTGGTGGGAAAAGATACTTTTGTATCTTATTTAAAAATCATCTCTCTAGATATATCATGAGTATTTTTAGTTTTCCACTGCTGTAACTATTGTTTGGAATCACTACCATTAATGCTAAAACGAATGGACATTTATCAAATCTTATACCATAACTATAGTTATTAGCACTTTTAGAATGTAACTCCCTTCCCACCACCATTATGATTTTGACTTCAACTTTTAAATGTTTGTCATCTGGTGTGAGGTGGATTTATGGGAGCGCAGTAATTTTAGTGCTTTTTGGCTGGGTGTTTCTGATGACATCACTGTGATCTAGACACAGCGTGTGACTCTAGTTGGTTCCAGTTTTAAATAGTTTCATAATTATGCTAGTTTTGGCAGTTTCCTTGGAACTTTCCCCATCTCTTTAATGAACATGTTTTACTTCTGGGCTTATGAGACAACCACATGTTTGAGAAATTAATAGTGTGCTCTTAAAGTTAACATTGAGCAGAAGTGTGTGGATACAGAAACCTTTTGGATATATGTGTACTTAGGAATGTAGTTTTTATAAGTTCATGGCCATTCTTATCATCTTCCAGTAATTGAAGAATATATTTGGCTTATAAAGTATCTGTAACTGTTGTGAAAAATGGTGTGTGTGTTCATGCTCAAAAAACTCAAAACCAACCCATGCAGCTCCCAAAAATATTTTTGATAATTGTGCAATGTAAGGAAATGAATGGATGTTATGCCAGATTAAAAAACAAACCCCACCCCTTTTTTTCAAATGCCAGTCAGGTTGAAGTCTTCTTAAATGTAGGTGTACTCTGTTACTTAAAATGGTTTAAGTCATGCAGGTATATTTCTGAGATAGATTTGTTTTGTGTTTTGGCACCATTTTGTAATGTGTACATTTTTGCTTGTGTTTACATCCATCTTGCTGTAGATGATTTACAACCATTTTCCACCACAACAGGCTTGTAGCTCAGGGAAATATGAAAGACTTACTGTATTTAATGTGTTTATAGGTTGAACTTTGAGACTTTGTTCCAAAATGAACTCTAGGGATTCTCATCCCCTTTCCTTTAAAAAAACAATCCACCCCCCCCAAAGCCAAAGTGCTGAAAGCTCTCTGAAAGTGGTCAAAGCTTAAAACACTCTTATTTAATCTTTGATCGTAATACTCAAAAATATTGCATAGATGTTGTGAACTTTTGAGAACATGGATTGAACATAGTTGTAGCAGTATGTAGATAGAAAAGTTAGAATTGAATGTAATCAGGCTTGATATAGTTAACACTTCAGAAAATGAATTTCCCTATTCCCTTGTTTCTGCTTCTCTTTATTTTATAGCTAACATAAATATTAAAAGTCAGATGTAATGTGATCCTATCAGACCAAGTCATTAAATAGTTACAGCACAGCATTCTGTGCAATCCATGAGTGAGCTTGGGAAAGAAGGAAATGTAGTAATTGAGCTTGGGCTTTTCTGCAAGTTCAAAACATAAATAGTTGTATAGTGACTTACCTGAAAAAATACTTCCATGCTACATGTGAACTAGTTCCCAACAAAGAGTGCAGCTAAAAGTTATTTCAAAAATTTTAGATTAAGAGTGTATGATCTAAGTTTTCTCAGTAAACCGGAGAGGAAGGAGAGTTGAACTTGGCTGATTGCAAAATAGATGTTGATGAAGAGGCTTCCATCATGCTGGGCTTAATGAAAGCTTGAAGCTCTTGCTTTATCTCTGTCAGGTATGCCATGAAGAGAGAGGTGGTTTTCTGATGAAATTGCTGCATAGTTTGAAGTTCAGAGTCTTCAGGAGACTTATATTCCTCGATGCAAAGTATCAGAAGTTTGTCAGAGATGAGTAAATAAACAAAACAAACAAATGCCCTCTAAACAGAGTTGATTCTCAACCCATTTTGGTGATTTTTTGCACTGTAATGGGACTTGCCTGTATGACTAAAAGGGCCAAACAACCATAAATTTAAAAAAACATCCAACAACTTGTTTTTCAATACTATATTAGTAATTGGAAAAATCTCAAATCCTTTATGATAACTCATCCTTCTTTTAGAAGCTATCATCTAAGTCTTCTGTTACATGAATATGTCTGTCTTATACAATTGCCCCTAATGAGTTTCTATCTTAATCTTATTTTTAATCTTATTTTTTCCCTGGCTAAGATTATATTGCTCTTCTTTTTTTTTTTTTCCTTAGTGAAATGGTATTTTTATTTTATTAGAGAATTTCCCTGTTTTGTTGTTCTAAGTACAGAGTGGAAGGGAAAAAAATATCTTCAGTTACTTTTGAAGCTGTAGACTTGTTTTTGAAATGTATCATTGCATGTAACCTAATTTTTTTCTTTAAAAGGAAAAAAAATCCACATCAAAAAGCAAGTAATGTGAAGATTCCCTTTTGCAATTTCGCTGAGATTATTAGAAATACCAGTCAGCATGTGGAGAAACACATGATCTGTTCTGTACAAAAACCCAGCACAGTTTAAGCTGCTTGTTTTTGGTGTTAAGAGGACTTAAGAATATTATCGTTTATACTGTGCTACTTGACATTTATTCTCCAAAGCTTCTTTTTATGAACAAATTATGTGATATGATAAGTGGCATGACCCAAAAAGCATTTTTCACTTTTTCTGCAAGAGACTATATTTATCAAAGTAATTTGGCTTAGGTCAAAAGCTGTGTTTGCATCCTCTTTAACCTGTTCTTTTAAACATTTCCAAGAATATTTGCATTACTTCTCTTGGCTTTCTTACACTTGAACTTTGTAGTTAAACTGTCATTCTGGAATGTAATGGGAATACTGCTGGTGTATTTAAAATCCTAGATTCAGCTAATTAAGGTTTTCTTGTGTCTGTGAATCTCATCTTGTAAGGCTTATATCACATTCTGGAATTATGAGCCATGTTTCTGCTTCTGAATTCCTTCTGTTGAATGAACTGTCTAGAAGCTCAAGAGGAGCAGGTGCCCTCAGTTAATTTATCTTTTCTGGGGTCATGTTTTACTGTTATAGAAGTCTGCAAAAATATTTTGCTCTATGAATCAGCTTCAATTAGCGGTATTAGGAAGGATGTGAGTCTGACATCTTGGAACCATCTGAGGTGGTTTCATGAGTGGGCATGTAAGCCCACACAATTAGTTAGTTTCTCATACTTGTTTTGGTAATCTGCAGGGCTCTGTCTCTGAAGGAGTATTTCAGCAGAAATAGACCTAGAAGAAATATGTTCAATTGAAATGAATATTTAAATGACAGGTTTCTTTTTTAAACTAAGGTTAGTGGAAGTATTAATTTTATGTTGTCCAGCTAGTTTTGTGTCAACTTCTGTAGTACGGGATTGAATTGATGGAAAAACAGTAACAGAAATTACAGAACCTTTACCAAGTTCTCACCACATTTATTTTCTTTCTGTTTGGTTGACTTCATTGCTTTCTTTTCCTCTAGCAGGAAGACCACGAAAGTTGTGGTTCCAGTTCAACAAACCGCAGTACCACAGAAAGCATGAAATCAGCAGTAAAATCACGACGGGTTCAGCAGTCTGCTTCTCCTGACCCTGATTTACCTCCAGGTAATCCATAATTTCAGAAGCTTCTTAGGTATTTTTTCTGTCTCAAATTCAAAAGTTTATTCAGATGAGCACAGTGTTTAAGTTAAATTGTTATGTTTTTGTCTACCTACAAATCACAAAGGTTAGTGAAATACTTGTATGTTAGAAAGTAGAACCAAATCACAGTAAAATGTAGTTTAATGCTGATAACCTTTCTTTCCGTTTCATCAAATTCTTAAATTCACATAACTCATTTTTAGTTCAAGGTAGCATCATAGAATCATAGAATAACTTGGATTGGAAGGGACTTTATCTAGTTCCAACCCCCAGCTATGGGCAGGGACACCTTTCACTTGACCAGATTGCTCAAAGCCCCATCCAGCCTGGCCTTGAACAAAACTTCCCTGGGCAACCTATTCCACTGCCTCAAAATAAAGAATTTCTTTCTATTATCTCATCTAAACCTGCCCTCTTTCAGTTTAAAACCATTATCCCTTGTCCTGTATCTGTACATGCCCTTGTAAAAAGTCCTTCTCCAGCTTTTTTGTGGACTCCTTTAGGTATTGGAAGGTGCTATAAGGTCTTTCTGGAGACTTTTCTTTCTCAGTCTGAACAACCTGAACTCTCATGTTTTATTCATGTTTTTTTGTTGAGCTGTGTATCTACTGGTGGAGATTTTCAACAATTTTTTTCCTGCATATGGAATTCGAATGTGAATGTGGAATTTGGATGCTGAACTTGGGATATATTTTATGGTGTAAAAATGCCTAAGGAACTACGTATCTGATTACTGTTGCCTCTGAGTTTGAATATGAGGTTGCATGCAGAAAAATAAAATTGGAGAGCATTGGAATGAATTGCAGTTTGTCTTCTTGGGGCATATGATTTTAGATAGGTTAAAAACATGATAGTTTTGTGTTAGGCTTTCTTGCTGTCTTTTGTTAACAGAAAGTTTATACTTGGCTGGAATCAAAAGACAACATTGAAATTTAATGTGTGGAATACTGTATGCTACATGGTATCATCTTGCTTGGGGTGGTTACTTGAGGAGCCAGGTCTGGAGGGTCCCTTAGAGCTTTGAGATCCAGTAAAATCCAATGGCTTGGAATTATGGGAAACCATTTCCTACCATGGACAGCGCTTCAGCTGTGAAGCTCCTCAGCATTTGGTTCTTTGGGTCACACCTGCAAACAGCAAAAGTCAAAAGCTACCCAAAAGTTGTATGATTGTATTTCCTTCAGTGACATTTGGAGGATTTTTGTAAGTTACCTCCTGTGTGGCAAAATTGTATTAATACAGTTGTATTAATTGTTACAAATTACGAAGTTGTAAATACAGGTGGCTTTGGTTTTGGTTTTGAGTGGATATACACTGTTTAGTATAGAGGTCCTATGTGGTAAAATGTCCTAAGATTAAATTTGCACATCCTGGATTTTAGTAAGATGTGGAGTCATCTACTTAGTGGGGGGGATTTTGTTTGATGGGGTTGATTTTCTGTTTGTTTGTTTGTTTGTTTTTGGCCTTGGAGGGTGCATGTATCATATTTGTGCTGTATTTTTTTAAAGATTGATTTGTCCTTGCATTCTAGTGTCCTTGGAGATGAAGCTCCAGAGGCAAAGTTTAGCTAAAAATGTAGCATTGGCAACAATAGACTCCTTCTGAACTTAAATTTTTTAGATGTGTCCAGTCTGATGATATCAATTCTATGATATACACCATAGATATACAAAGTTTTTGGAGTGTTGGACCTGAAACTGCATCTGCAGTGCTTAATACCCAATGAAGTCTCTCGAGTTCTCGACATTTTGAAAAAAAAAAAAAAAAATTTGTAGATTTTGTGTTGCACCTCAGGAAAGAATTTAGCCCTACAGATTTTCTGGTGGTTTTATTCACTTACCATATAAAAATAAAAACCTATATTCCAGTGGCAAAGATGCTCATAGTTTTATTCTTAGAAATCACAGGAGTATAAGTAACCTTTACCTGCTTTTTCCCACTTGTAATTAAAACAAAACCCTTTAAACCCCCCCCAAACATGAAGAAACAACAGACCCTTTATAACACATGAACTTACTGATGTTTTTATTATTTTGTTTTGAATAGTAGGAATTACAATTTCTTAAAAGACTGTTTCTCTCATGTGAAAATCTTCTTCTAGTATATTTGAAGCTAAACTTAATCAGGAAACTGTTCTCTGTGTGATGCTTCTAGCAATATACTGTACTACTAGTTTGGAAATATCTTCATTGACAGTTTTTAGCAAATTCATGACTCCTGTTTTATTTGGAAGATAGAACTCTGCTCCCTCTCTTTATGCACTCAGCCAAAAAGACATGCAGATGAAAATGGTGCTGCCCTTTTCCTGAATGCCTCTGGAAACTGTCAGTAGAACTTGCCTTTTTTTTCTTCTATGATGTAATGTTTTTGTCATTCACAGCAGGAAAACGTATTTTAGATTGACTTTGAAAGACCCTTGAAAGCAAAATATTGAAAAAACCTTGGGTCTGTGTAGAGACAGCTTCACTTTTTCAATGAAATTAGTAGCTTGCTTTAAAATCATAATTAAATAACTGGTTATAATTTTATAGTTGCTAGTTAAATAGTCTGCAAAAATATTTCTATGCTGAAATTAGGAAAAGGAGCTATATGCCTTGTGCTCCTTCTATTTATATACAGGTTGGTTTACATCACTGTAGTGATGAATATGGGTCTCTTATGCCCCTTAATTATTGAAATAATATATCTGGTTTTCTGAGTTCATATAAACTAAAAATGTTAACCTTTGAAAGAGAAAATCCTTAAAAACAAATTATTCCACATATTTTTCAGTAGGTTTTCTTTTCAGTAAATATTTTTCAGATTGATATGGAAAAAAAAAGCAAAATCTGATTATGTTAAAAATCTGACAGTACTAAGCTCTGAAAACACTAAATTTGACTGCATTTCTGGATTTTCTGTTTCTAGTCATTGAGGACTTTGAACCCTGAAAAAAGGAAAAATGTCAGCTGTGCAAATTTGTGGTTGTGGAACTCAAGAAAATCACTTATGTAATGGTTAAACTTTCTATATATTCTAAGGTGAAAAATTACATTTGAATGTGAAAAGGATGAATACCAGAGTGAAATGGAAGGAGCCACTTAAGTATTTTCTTAGTTAGCTGACAATGTTTTTATGTTTATTTTAATTTTTAAATGGAATTAAAATTGCCGATATAAATGAATCCTATTTAATGCAAATTTCAGAAAAGTGCTCTTGAAGCCTGTATCATTACCTGGCTTTTTTCAGCATAGTCACCAAACTAGAACTCAATAGTGTGTATTTAATATATTTTTAGATATGTGGAATGTTATAAATTCGAAAACAGAGAAATTTTAAGGCTTGCTTTTTCCCAGAACAAGTGAGTTGGGTCTATAGTTAGGTTCAGTATACATGGAAGACATGAATTCAGGTAGTATTTAATTTCTTTATGATATTGTTAAAAATATGAGTGTTTGCCACATACTGTGAATTCCCAAATGAGATGATTTTTCCCATCACCTTATGTCCAAAAAACATGTAAATGGGTTTGTTCCCAACAGGCTTCAGTGCAGGTGCTTACTCTTTGGGTTGTTGACAGAAATTGGTTTTGATATGCCTCACAGGGGTCTTACAGACCAAGATGTGGATATATTAGGTTTTAGAATGAGAAAGTACCAGGTGTGCTAATGCTTAGGTAACTTAGAAAAAACACTGAGGGAGCACCTAGGCATAATGTATGCACACTTGAAAAGTGACCTAACAGTTGGCACTCACTTTTGCAAACCTATTTCTAAGTATTTCTCAAATAAAAAAGTAATTGTTAAAATTCTTTGTCTACAATACTCCATAGTGTTCTGTTTTCTTAATTAGTTTGAAAGTTAATTGGTTTCGTATGCTCTATTGTATTCATAGTTTTTAACAACTTTTTGAATAGTATCTTGCATTTCCAGGATGCTGATTGACTTAACAACTACATAGAATATTAAAGAATTTTAAGTCATGTTATTTTTTGGATAAAGAAAGTACAATAAGACGTAGTTTGTTTAAATTTTGATTTTTAAAAGTAAGTGCAAGTTGAAAAGAATGAATATATTCAAATAAGAATTGTTTTACTAAATAAATAAGTTTATCATATCTTCTTCATCATTCCCAAGAATTTGTTTTATTTTATAGGTTATGTTCAGAGTTTGATTAGGCGTGTTGTAAACAATGTCAACATTGTGATCAACAATCTCATATTGAAGTATGTGGAGGATGATATTGTTCTCTCAGTCAATATCACTTCTGCAGAATGCTATACAGTGGATGAGTTTTGGGATCGAGCATTTATGGACATCTCTGGTGAGTAGATGTTTTTTGGTTTTACATCTCACTGTGGAGACACTCTTAAATTGATACAGGTATTTGTAGATCTCATAAAAATGGCTCTTTTTATCAGAAGTGAGACAATTTCTGCCTGTTTTGATTTCCAATCAGTTTTTTCTCTTGTCCTTACCATAATTTTGATGAGCCAACTGTAATAATATAGATTGATTCTTACTGCATCCTTGTATGATCACAGATAATCATACAAGACGTGTCGTCCTTCACAGATAATCATACAAGATGTGTTGTCCTCTGCTCACTCTTGCCATCCTGTGTTGGTATTTGAGCTTGTGCTTGCTGCTGGCACTGAGTGCTCAGGCAGTTTTTGGGAATGAGCAGTAGCACATTAAGGCATTCCATTGCACTTGTTTGTGATGACCTTAAAGCTCTGAACAGGCGGGTGAGAGAGGCAGTAAAATGTGCTGCACTGTAGTGAGCAGAGCATACCAGTTGCAAGACATGATTCACTTCACATTTTCAGGGGAAAAAAGCCCCCAGCTTCTGACTCTGTATCTTGGTCTTCACTATTTGAATATTTCAGTCCTTGAATTGCCAATGTTCACCTCTAAGTCTAGGTGCTCTTACTGACATTGGCTAGGGGTGGAACTGGGGCACAGTAACTGTGCTAAGATCACACAGAAGCTTTCAGGCAGAATGGAATTCAATTCATGTTTTCCTGGGCCTATTTTTTTGTTCTGGCTAAAATAATTACAAATTAATATGGCAAAATCACAAAATATATTTCATGTAAAGATCACTATAATAGCTCTTATTTCTTTTGGAATGTTCAAAAGAAAAATTTTGGGAGATAATATGCAAAATTATTTCTGGGAGAATGATATTTATTATATGCTTCCACATGAATCAGTACTGTCCTTTTATAAAAGGAGCTAAGGTACAGCAAACAGGGTGAAAATTTTAATTGGATGTAACTAATTTGTTTTCACTTCCTGTGCATTCAGCAGGAAGTCTGTCACAGGAAATGATTCTCTTCAGTCACATAAGAAAGAACTTTGCTGCTGATTTAAATATTGACCAAAAACCTGTCTCATATTGCTTTCTTCTAGTTAAGAACCTGTATGCACAACTTTTCTTATGCAATATATATTTTTAACCTCTCTAACTTCTTTTAAAAGCCACTGATCTGGTACTGAGGAAGATGATCAACTTTTCTGACTGCACAGTATGTCTTGATAAGAGAAATGCTAGTGGTAAAATTGAATTTTATCAGGAACCTTTGCTGTACAAGTGTTCCTTCAGGACTCGTCTGCATTTTACTTATGATAACCTCAACTCCAAAATGCCATCAATCATTAAAGTAGGTATCCAGAGTAATTATTTTTGCTACTCACTTGTAAAGTTTTAAGGCTTTTCAAAATATCCATTGAAATTTTAAGTAAAATGAAAAGCTTATGCTGTTGTGTTTTGCTAAAGGAATTTTTAAATTATGTTTTGTTTATATGATGCAATTAGTTTATGTACAGAAACAGCATGTAAGTAAGAAAGTTATGCTCTCTAATACTTTCATTTTTGTCCTGGAGTTTAAAAAAATCCCATAATTTTAAGGGGGGGAAAGAAAGTCTGCAGATAATCTGTTAAAAACCCCCTGTATTATGCTTTATGGTGTGTGCAATAAGATGGAAGGGATTTTTTTTGCCTTAAGTTACTGTTTCAAATGTAGCTCCAACTCATATGAATAACAAGAAACATCAATGTATTAACACTCTGCAGTGAACCATGTGAACTGGATTAGTAAGCCAAACTCACCTCCTAGTGAGCAGGGGTGCATTATTATTATTATTATTATTGTGCTCTGTGGGTCATCAGGATGCAGTTTTTTAGAGACTGTGTAGAATATTTAGCTAATGATTGGCAATAGTTGTTTTTTTAGGGTTGAAGTAAAAAGAACTGTTTTCAGTAAATATAACATCTTCATGTATAGAATTAATTTGAGGACGCCCAAAACTTTTTAAAAGCCTCTACTGCAAATGATATTACTGTAGCTTCAGTACTCTGGAGGGTTTATTACTGAAGGACAGAGGTTTTCCAGCTCAAGACAAAAGCCAGCAGCACTCCATCTTTCTCTCCAAATCTGTGAAGTTCTTGCTAATGTGAACTTTAATATTATGTGTTATTCAGTTACTAAAGCATGTCTGATTTTAAGTCTTGAGAGAAAGTTTCCAAGACATGTGCCCTTTTGGTTTCTCTGTAAGAGCTAGAACACTTTAATAACTTTCATAATTTTGATTACTTTGTCCATTCCAAGGTTTTGGCTAAACTAATGTTAGTGAGTTTTAATGGAGTTAAAGTCCTTCTCAAAGAAGTACAATTCTTAAGTACTTGGATATGTTTTTGTACAATTCTTAAGTACTTGGATATGTTTTTGTACACTTTTGAACTGGGAACACTAAGCTCCTACTTTTAATTTTAGAATGAAAATAATATATGTGGGTGGAGGTGACAAAACATGTGTAAAATGGTTCAAGCTGTAAGCTTTTTGTTGCTGTTCTTGTAAAATTCATCATGGAATGAGGAAACCATGAGGCAGGTGAGCTGATATGGACCAGGGATGTGAGTCCTGCTTCCACCTCCTTGTAGCAACACTGACATTTGTCTGACCTGTCAATCATCTAAATCCACTCACTATGTTGACACTGTACTAGAAACTAACTTGACAGGAACATAATAGTTTTCCTCCAGTTTCAGGGGTATCAGTCAATCTTCTGAGGGGCAGCTGAGTTCCACTGACAGTGTAAGAACAGGGTCATGATGGGAGGATAGTACCATCCAAGAGTTCCTGGAGTGTAATGTAACTTCAGTGAAGCTACTTGTAGTTACCATCATTGCCTACAATGCTACCCAGTGTTCTTGTCCTCCACTAGGGCATATGATCTTTTTGTAACTTTAAAAAGGTTTCTGGCAAAGCAATCTTTTTTTTTTCCCCTTCCACCTCTTAAGAGATTATTTTCTCATTATCTGTCCTGTTCTTCTGCACAGAAAATACCAAGTTTAAATCAACTGCCCTTGGAAAATTAGTGTGCAAGGATTAATTTTTGTTTTCTAAAATGTATTTTAGGAATTTACATGCTTTTTTTCTTTCAGCTAATTAAAAAAAATAGCATAATTCTGTCACCTGACATACTTCATCTTGTCTATATAAACAGCTGATATAATGTTATTACTCATTCTGTATGACTCAGGCTAAGACTTCATTAATTTACACATGTGAAATTATTAACATATATTTATTTATATAAATACTGATTTTACCACTTCAGTATTACTTACCCATGGATGTGCTATACTGTTCACAAAGTAATTTTTCCTGGTTTTTGAACTGGAATTCATTAAGACAAATACTGGTATGTAGTTACTTTTCATTTCCATTATTTTTACCTGCAACATATAGCAACTGGACATGGAATTACAAATATATCTGATGTTAGACAGTAATTTTGTTACAATAGTTTTATTTTATGCACCTATTTAATGAAAGGTAGCTTTCTTACCTTGTTTGGCTTTGTCTTTATAGAATGATCACATACTCAAAATATTTTGAAGCATTTAGCTGTTTTACAGCTAAAGTTTTTAAAGAAGGATAGGTTTTCATCTCAATAATTACAGTCTTTGCAAAGCTTTCTTTCATTTAGTGAAAAGTGTGTTAACTGCATGTTTGAAATGGAATATTCAGAGGAGCCAGTTTTCTGCACTTCAGTTGGAATTAATTCTTCCCCCCATTACTTGGCAATTTGGAACAGTGTTTGGGGTGGGAAAGAATCAAAATTAAGTACCTTGTATTTCAAAACCAATCCACCTAGAGTTTCATTAGCATGCAGAGATTTTAAAGAAACTCCATAATGAAAATAAAAGTTTATTCAGATGATCTTACATCACTTTTATTTGAGAAATTTCTTCAGCAACAACTTTCAAAAACAAATACATAAATATTTCTGCATGTGTAAAACATACACTTGACTTTTCAGCTGAAGATCTCTTGTGTGACATCCCAAGGAGTGAATTTTTTTGGTAGTTGTTGTTTGCAGCCCTTTGCCTTCTGTTGTATTGCAAATCTCATTTTTGGAAATAGAATGCCCATTCCAAATGAATATGGAGTTGTATGGTTTAAAAGTGGGCTTTACTGATGATGGAGCTGTGTTATTATTTTGTTCTCTTTTCACATCATAGATTCACACATTAGTTGAAAGTTTGAAGCTTTCAATCTCTGATCAGCAGCTTCCTATGTTTATACGTATAATGCAACTTGGAATTGCTCTGTATTATGGAGAAATAGGCAACTTCAAAGATGGGGAAGGTGAAGATTTGATTTGCCACACTAAAGATACGTTGGGAAATATCACAGGTAAGTACGGCTTTTAATTTGGAAGAAGAAATGTTAAAAACATGAATTTCTTTGCTTTTTGCAAATGTAAATATCCAGATCTAGTTCTTGCCAAGTGTCTCGTCAGTCTGCAGTTTGCTAGAGGTAGTTCTTTGTGCTGGGTAAGTATGCAGTGCTTTAACACCTTTAATGTTATGTTCTATAAAGAATTCTGGTGGTCTTAACTAAACTGAGTTTAAATATGATCTAAGAAGACCATTTTAGGAGTTATGACACTGTAGGGTACATTTTATTTATTTGTCTATATCATGTAACAAGGCACCTCTCCATACATAAGTTTGAAACTGGCAGCAGCCACATTTGACCTAAATAAGAGAAAAGCTGCATTCCTGGAGTCAGTAAAGCAACTAGGGCCATTCAAATACAGGAGAGACACAGAAAGAGTAGAGAAGTCATGTGAGTCAATATGAGAACAGCTGCGATGAGTAAGCAGTGAGTTTCAGATGAAAAGATGTAAGGATTGGAGACAGAGAGTAACTGGATAATGAGAAAACTGGGACAAAGCTTTAACTGTAGAGGAGGACAAAGGTCAGCAGAGCTGTGCAGGTTTTACTTGACTTATTTTGGTTAAGGTGTGAAATGAGTGGTGAAACAAATACAGTTTTAGGAACGATTAATGTTAAAAGGCACCTGCCTACAAATACTCAGTCTCTTTTGCATCTAGAATTGAATTTGAGATTCTTACATCCAAATAAGTGTAAAATCTTTGGCAGTCCATCTCATCAACCCCATTTTTAATGTATGTCTTCAGGAAGGTTGAATTGCAATTGCTGTTGGTCGATCCCATTGTCATTCTTTTGCACAACTGTGAATATGACTTCCTAGCTTTTCATAAAGCAGCCATCAAAAAAGAAATAATATAATGTAATGTCACACTGTTGCACACAAGATTTTTCGGAAGGGTCAGTGATTAGACTAAGATTGTGAAAGAAGTCTGTAATTTCCTACACAATTTTTGTTCAACTCTGCTATGCTCAAATATTATCAGTCAACTTAATTATATGATCATATGTATTTGACAGAACTATCTCCTTCAGAACACAAGACAGATGGCAGTTGTTGGATGGCCAAGGCAGAGATCTAGAAGCAGTTCTAGAAGCCCATTTCTATCATTACTGCAAAATATTTTGCCATACACAAGCTAAAATGGTCACACCATTGATGCTTCTTTCCACTGTCTTAGTTGAGAGTTCGTAGTAGCTTCTTTGGTTTATAGCAGACAAACTGTAGATGAGAAAATGAATTTTAATGTTTATGTTATTTAGCGATGCAAGAATGAACATCTCCATCTCTGTCCTTGAAGCATGTACTAAGTTTCACTCATGCAATTTCATGGCTAATTCAGAGAGATCTGAAAGTTCATGCTCTTGCCAGCAGGGATATAGTGATGCATTCCTTCCTTCTTCCTCTAGTGCCAGCACTTGCATTCATGATCCAGGCTAAGCTGGATCACCTATACCTGGCTGAAAACTAATACAGACAGAGAAATAAATAAATACCAAGACAATAATATTCTACTGGGTTAATTCCAGATTTCTGTTGAGAGATACCAGCTTCTGGACTCTTATTACAGATAAATATCTCAAACCTGTTAAAAGAAAGTAAATTTCTAAAGATCAAACTTGATTTGAACGTGCAGACAGTGAGATGCAGTCACACTGCAGTCTTGTAATATATATCAAATGTATTTCTTAAATGGAATCACTGCTCTGCATTATGGAGCAAGATTGTTCCGATGTGAACTCGCTATGGATGGGTAAGAAAAAAATGACTGTAGAAACCTGATGCAGGGTAACATTTTGTCCTTTAACAAACTCATGGATGTAAAACAGGGACTTTGTCACTATGTTTCACTGTCCTGTATGTTTGCAGGTGATGGAGTGGTTAGTGTGGTTAATTCAAAGCCAAGAGACTTTGTGTTTCCCAAGTACATACTCTTTCCATATATTCCTTGTTATAAAGGAATTACATTCTATTTATGCTCAAAGTGTTCAGAGGACGTTGGGTGTTGTTTGTCAGCCTGACAAACATTTCTTCTGAAGTTTGGTGATTATATAGTGGCTGTAGTAGTTTTAATTTAGTAATAGAAAATAGATATGTCTTCCTTGATCAGTTTTCTGTCTCAGAGTGTATAGACATAGGAGCTAGGCTAAAATGGTGATTATTTTAGTGGTTTCTAAAATATTAAAAAATATAATCCAAACTATTACTTGGCATATTTTACTGTTGTCTCAGTGTACTGCAGAAAGGGGTATACTAAATGATGGCAGAACTTTATGGCCGTGTAGACCAAATGTTATTCATGACTTAGACTTTAGACCTCTACCTTTTTTTTAGTTTTTGCCAAACCTTCCACCATTTCTTTGATGCTTACCAACAGCAGTCTATGTTAAACAATTTGAGTCGTGTTCCATATCAGTTTTTTTTTTCTTCTATAGCTGACAATTCTTCCTCTTGGCTTTTCCCAAGAGTTTATGTGCACCTCTTCTATATTTGCTGTGTTTCAAGTTTTGCATTTGGATTGAAATCTGATCCCTGAGGCTTCTGTGAAGAGAGCAGAAAGGAATTGCCTTTGTGAGAGGAGGTGTTCTTGCCTCTTAAGCATGTGCAGAGATTGAGTGTTTTTTATTACTCTTTCTTCTGTTATGCAAGTATAAATAGAGTAAAAGACTAAAGACTAATCAGAGTAAAGAGTAAAAGGTCTAAAACTTGTAAGAATAGGATCTCTGAGTTTAAAAATTGCTAAATAGAAATGGAACATGCCTATTTCTGTTCTCATTAAATGATTCATTAAACATATCCTTCACCTACAGGAACAGTGCTGCATCCTGTACTACCTCTAGTAATTCTGAAGTGTTTAATAGCCCTCATGATTCCCATAAGAGTAGTGATGAAACTAGAGAAAAGCTGTTTGTACTCTTTGTACATGCAGTACATTTCCTACCTGCTTGGATCATGAGTCTTAGACTTGAATCTTTGGGGAAACTCTCATTTTGCTCTATATGCTATCTCTAATTATTTTCACAGAAGACCAACATTTTGACTTTGTCTCACAGATGGATACAAACTTTTTTGAGCATAGATAAATTTATATCTTTAAATATTTGAAAAGCTTACTTTTAAACAAAGGCGGTCTGCAACCTTAGGTTTTGGATCTGTGCTGTGTTTGCATTTTGTGCATTAGACTGTTGCAAGTGAAGTACTTCTTAATTTCATTTTAAAATTGGAAACTACAAGGTCATGATATAACACTATTTAGTAAGGTTTAATTTTGCACCTTTAGAAGGTCTTTAATGGAAGAAGTCTTGAAAGCTTGTGGTATACGTGGCAAATTCTGTTCTCACTGCAGATGTGTAATACTAAAACTATGGCAAAGACCCTTGATATTTTCTGGATCAAAACATTAATCAAAGAAGTTTCTGAAAACTGATATTCAGTAATTTAAAATTTTTACTCATTTCCTATTATTATAAGCCAAGTGTCAGTGAATGTTATGTGGAATACTGTCCTAGATAAATTTTACATACTGTATATTTGAGTTTAATAAATAAAATTTCAAGTATAGTTTCTCTGAAATTTAACTTGGTTTTTGTTTTAAAAGGCCCAGAAGATGAAGCAAGTTCAGTAATGCAATATCCTGCACAGTATATTAGTCAAGATCCTTATTTGCATCAAGATGATGACCAGCAGCAAGGATGGGTTTCTTGGGCTTGGTCTTTTGTTCCTGCTATTGTGAGTTATGATGATGAAGAGAATGATTCTGGTGGAATTGATGATGGAACAGCAGAACAGCAGAAGTCTCAGTCCCTCAAGGATCCTATTATTTCAGTTGGGTTTTACTGTACAAAGGCAACAGTGACTTTTAAGGTAAATATTTCTCTGTGTCATAAAGGATTCATTTGACTTGTTGAGGAACTGCATAAAGATTTTCTGAGCGTTCATATACTGCTTGATTCAAGACAAATATTGTTGGTATTATGAGGGGAGTATTACAGTAATGAATAACAAGAAATGTGAATGCTGAAAATTCCTCTTCCATCATACTGGAGTGATAATGGCAGTGTGAGTCAATTTTGTTATTTGAGCTAGAATTTGTGTGTGAACTTTATAATGTTCAAAGAAAACCACTTCATTTACTTAGATTAATATTTTTTGATGGGAAAAAAGTCTGATGGCTCTCTGTGAATGCTTACTGCAGTATTCTATCCATCTAATGTTTATACAAATACATATTTCTTTATAAAGACACCTTTAGTTTAGCACTAGAATTGGAGGAATTTTTAGAAACTACTCTTTTTTTGGACTATTGTATGTGAAAATACGAATTTAACTTGATAATGCTGAATTAATCTTCCATAGGTTGAAATTGTACTGAAGAAAAAAAAGATAAATGGTACATATAGGTTGAGCTATAAACTGTATATGTAGAGAAAGATTTAAGTATTATCTCTAAGCAAAGCTGAAAATTGTTGCTGGCCTTCTCTCTAATATTTTGTAAGCTTGCAGAAGGGAATGGAGTGTCTGAGTAAGATACTGAGATGCACTGACAGAAATTAGAAATTAAGATGTTGAACTAACAGAATATTTGTAACATGTCAAACTATATGCAGGCAATTCTATGTGCATAACTACACAAAGTGGCTCTTGGCTTTACAGTTAAGCATGTATTAAATCAAGGTCAGAATTTTGCCATAATTTAAGATGATTTTTATGACTTTAGCCTTTCAGATGAACTGCAATATTTTGTAACTCTCATACAAAAATTATGTTCCTGATTATATATCCAGTACCCTCAGGAGCTCTCGCTGTCCCTTTCTTGACTGTTTGGCTTGACATCTGTTCATGAGAGTGTTTTATGGGGCTTTATGCCTAATTTAGCTCTTTTTGTTTGGTGGTGTAGAAGGGCATTTAGCTGCTCAAAAACTGTCAGAAAGGGTGAGACAAGTGACTTTGGAAGCTGTAGACATTCTGTGGGGAAGTTCATGTTTTAAGCCTTCAGCCTCCTGAAAAATGTGGTTGCAGAATTTGAGGATATCAACAGCATTCAGGCATTCAGTCATGTTCTTTTGTGTCAATCAGCTTCAGCCTTCATTAAAAGAGGCTAAAAATAAATAATATAATTTTTCCCCTCCATTAATCATGTCCCTAGGACACCACTTGAAACATGAACAAGCCACCAAAGCTGAAAATTCTCATTTATCATGGCTCAGCATCTTCTTTTACACTATGTCATACAGTAGTAATTTTGTGCTCTTGTTTCCCATGCAAAAAAACTCATTAAAAATAATATGAACTTCTATTTTGAACATGTGTTTTGCTAGAGAGAGCTTTCCTAATGCTTCATTTGCAAGTTCACGCATTTTATGTTAGGAAGTGATTAAAAACTACTTAAAATGTAACATTTCGCATTCTGGAAATTTTAAATGTGGAGTGATATATGATGCTAATATGGTGACAGGAGGAAAACAGAATTCATTGTTCTGCTTGCATGCAAAGAGTGTATGGAATTAATTTGTGGTTCATATTTTGGTTAAAAAATAAGGTCAAGTTTCTGCATTAACATTTTGAAAAGTTGATATCATTCCAGCAAAAAATCATGCCAAATTAAATGTACCGTTTTCTAATAATGGTGAAAACTATTCTTGTAATTTCTGAGTTCTTTTAATCAATTAATTGCTTTTCCTCTACAATAATTGCACGCAGGTAAAGGGTGATCAGTGATTTTTTCATCCAATTTTCTTGGACATTCGGATTACAAAATTTTAAATTGAAACAGCATCCATGTGTATCCAGTCTTGAAAACAAAGAGAGTGTGTGGATGTTATTTTATAAAAATTAGAGTTAGAAGTATTTAAGCTGTTTGCCATAAAATAACTTGTGTATTAATTCAATATAGAGTGCCTCTTTTCTTGTTTTTTCTTAGCTGTAGGTTATGTGCTTTTTAACCTGTGTGGTTTTTGCCATTTTGAATTTTTATATCAAAATCATGTAAGAAATACAAATGCATGTTGCTTTTGATTGCTGTGACATAAACCAGAAATGAGTGTGGCTGTCATCAGAATGCATCCATAATATTATTATGATGTTTAACTCTGTCTGGGAAGAATAAATAAAGTATTAATGGATTTTTACAGCAGTTTGTAAGATCATTGGTTATTAATAATGCAGCTGTGCATCTGTTCCATCTTTTCACACAGTTTGTCTTTAGATAAGAAAACTAAAAATAACATAGTGGATTTGAAACATTCTGCTATAGGATATTTCAACCAGAAGTTGAATATGAGACATTCCAATATGGATAATGTGTTACAGCTGTTTAATTGCACCTGTTTCCTGACAGTTAATTACTTTCTTTATCAGTTCTGTGTATTAATGACTGTACTGCTGTTCAATACTAATATTGACTTTTATAAGGTGTTTATCCTATTGTTCTGTAGCTCACTGAAATGCAAGCTGAAAGTAGTTATTACAGCCCTCAGAAAGTAAAATCCAAAGAAGTTATATGCTGGGAACAAGAAGGAACAACAGTTGAGGTAATTTTCCATTGACAGGGCTTTTTTGATGCATTATAAGTAATGTACCAAATAGTTGCCAGTAAAATATCTTTTAATTATTTCGTTGCTGGTCCTTCATATTCTGTCATACTGGATGTGTTTATTGTAATAATCATGTAGATATTAACTCTCTAAACTTCTGTGCTGTAGTGGTCAAACACTATAGTAATCCCTTCCTTTCAAGTGCCCTGTATGATTGCTGTTTATTAAAACTCTAAATATATAAACTAAGCATATTTTCCTTTGTTTTTATCCATCTTCTCTATTTCTTGTGGAGTAGAAGGCTTAAAAATTTATCACATTTATTTGTTTCTCCTCACTAGGTCCTTATGAAAGGTGAACTTTTTTTTGATTGCCAAATTGGTTTTGTTGGTTGCCAAGCTATGTGCCTTAAAGGAATTATGGGAATTAAAGATTTTGAAGAGAATATGAATAGGAGTGATGAAGTGAGTATGTTGAAATATTAGTTGACTTCCTGAATAAGCAATTCTGCTACCTTTTATTAAAATATCTGATTGCAAAAGCTGAAAAGACTGCTGCTACCAATTGTGATTTTTGGATGTTACTGTGATATAGAGCTCAGTGTCCATTCCTTAGAGTTGAAAAGACAAATATCTCATATTGAGAAGAGGAAAAACATAAGACTTTTTTTCTTTTTGGACAATAGCCCATTGTTGCCTTTATCAGCATACTTCATTTTTGTATAACAAAATACATTTGAAAATCTTTGAAAGTATTTAAATCAACAGAAGATTGGAAGGGGAAAAAATGGGAACACAGTATGCTGAATTTAATAGAAATGTGGCACAAATACTGCATGACTGTCTTACCTCACTTTTCAGTAAGATTGAGAGCTGTATAAAATAAAGGAGTTAGACAGTATTAATTTTTGTATTTTAAATAGATGCAAATCTTCAATTGCTTAAGAGAAAATCAGGTATCTGTATGAACTACTTTAAAAATATTTAATGAAGTGTTGCATGAAATTCTAAATTCAATAATGATGATTTTTAGTTGAACTGTAGATAGAATAGTGCCCTAAAATATTGGAGAACAGCAACTATTATCTATGTCTAAATAAAAAACAAATAATGCAGCCAAGAAGAGACCTATTAACTTTGTTAGTGCTCTGTGAAGTGTTGGAAAGTATTTTAAAGAGACAAATTAGGAATATGAAAGAAAACACCAAGTACCTATATTTATGTCAAATATCCCCTAATCTGGGAAATCACACACTGTATTATGATAGCTGTGGTGGGGCAGCTTCTTATCTTTCCCCTGTGAGAGCATCATGGCATGGCTTCCATCTCAGATGTTTGTGTATGCAGTGCAGAAAACAAGAAAACCTCCTTACACAGCTGCTGAGAATGACATTGTTGGGATTTCAGGGATGCAGTGGGACACACTGCATGACTGGTGTGCTGCAATGGATACATGCAGGCCTTTCCAGAAAGAGAGGCTGGGGAGGCAAGGGTGAGCCTCCTGGAAAAATGCTGTCCTGGCCTTGTTAAGGACAAGGGAGATGTGGCTGGGGATGTGAGGGCAGCCAGGCACCTTGTCTGTGCAAACTGAGATTGTCAGGTATAAAATCGTGAGAGAATTGATTTTTATTTTTAGACTGGGATGAGTGGGTGAGCAAGAGAATTTCACAGAATCATTGGATATTCTGGGTTGGAATAGACCCAGAAAGAACATCAAGTCCAACCCTTAATAAATAGCCCATACAGGGATTGAGCCCACAGCTGTGGCATTATTAGCACTGTGCCCTGATCAGCTGAGCTAATTTCCTGAGTTAGTTAGAAAATGACATTTGGGGTTTTATTCTTACTTGTTTCTCTGCCACCATCTAGTCCATGAATTTAGGAGAGTATCTGCTTTATGACAGTGGTGATGATATTACTTGCTTGTTGTCTGTGTACTGCTGTGGTTGTGGCATTGGTACTTTCATAAAGGTTCTGTCTCTGCCTGTGATTGAGAACAGAGAGCTGGAAAAAATAAATCTCCTAAATAACTTTTTTGGATTAGTAACTCTTGTTAGGGAAGTTGTATTGATTTCAGAAGGATGGAAGACTGGGAGAAGGCATGTTGAAATCTAGATGCATAAGGAATGATTATGTAGCAATGAGGTCATACCTGGGAATAACTGATTCCCTCGAAGAAGAATAGGTACAGCATCTGAAAGGATTGGGCAGCCAGAAATGGAGTATGCAGTGACAAGTTTGGGTATACTGAAGAGGGTGGGGCAGGATTTGGAGCAATGTTTATCTGAGGTTATTTGCTGTTAAAATGCAATTAATATGTTCTGTATCATGAGTTGTATGATATTCATTAGTTCAGGCTATTTTTATTGATTTGAAAATAGGGAAGCAGTGGGCAGGAACTGATATTGTACAAATGAAATTAATTTCATTGTTTTACCTTCATTCATAATGAAATATGCTCTTGAGGGATGCTACTCCTTGTGTGTCATTTGTGTATTGTGACAGAATTTAAACCACTCTGTTAACTTGCATGGTTTTTTTTTTTCTTCCCCTGCCTCCCTTTCTGCTGCCTCATGAAGGAGGCCTGCTTCTTCAGTTGTGGAGAAAATCTGAGTGTGAAAGGAATGACATACCTTACCAATTCACTATTTGATTACAGAAGTCCAGAAAATAATAGTATTCGTGCAGAATTTATATTGGATGCAGCTCATCATAAGGTCAGAGAATTACATTTTTCTTGTAAAAAAATTTCCAATGCTCTCTAATGGATTTCTTATAATTATTTAGATCTGTGTACTATTAGAGGACTGAATTCACTTTACTTTTACACATTTAACTGAATCTTGCTTTGCAGCTGGCCAAAAAAAGAAAAAGTAAATCTGTGTGTGTTTTAAAAAAAAGACACCCACAAAAACTGAGCCAAAAAAAGAGCCAAACTGAAAAAACATGTCCAAAAGAAACCTCAAACTCCCCTCCTGCCCCAAAAACTGAATTAATGTCATAGTTTCCAAAAGCAGTAACCACAGAACATTTTAAGAGGAAAAGAGACATATGAGAGAATACTAGCAAAAAGTCAAGTTTTACCAGCAAGTATTTTAAACCCAAATAGTGAGTAGTCTGTGGTCCTCAAACTGAGAAGTGCTGTCAGATTTGGACAGTCTTAGTTTTATTGTTTGTGTCCTGTATTTGTCTAATTGGAGAAAATTTTGCTAATTCTGCAATTTGTGGAGACAAATTTTCAGTTACCTCTAATCTCTTTTTATGAGTTGTGCAGTAAAACCTTATTCCCTGGTTGTCTGCAATTATTAAAGACTGGTTGCAATGACCAAGGTGGTCCTTTCCAGGTGTGTTCATAGGTGGAGGTCTGTGCTGTTTATTGTGCAGGTAAGCCATTTGCAATTTGGAATGTATCTAATTTCCTTTAAATTTTACTATTTTCACCATTTTTTTACTACTGGTGAGGTGTAACCCTGAAGAATCACATGGAAAAAATGAAATTAGTATAATCACAAGTACTTGCATTCAGTCTTTTCCCATAGTGTGTTTTAAGCTTTACTCTATCCTTGGTCTGTCTTTGATGCTTTTATGATTTGCCTGTTTTTTTGGCAAGAGAAAGGAAGCAAATTTGCTGTGTAATGTATTATATTATGTATAAATCCCAGTGCTGGCATAAAGTCTTGATAAGTTTCATACTGTTGAAAGAAAAAACCACAATATACCTTGAATAGCAAAGCCAAATTGAATGAACCGAAGTTTTCAGTGTATTTAATTAGGTTGATGTGTTGCATGCAAGAGGTCAAATGAAGAATATTTACTTCATTAAAGGTACTAATTGACTAGATGTTATTGATGAATTGGTCAGCATGTCCACAGGAATTATGGATGTGCATTTGTGTGGCCTCAAATGGAAGTTACATGACCTATCAGAAAGGTGAATTCTTTGGGATAACCTCTGTCCTTTGCTTTGATAAGCTTTTCCCTGTGTTGATGCACAAATCCAAACATGAATATATCTCTCTAATACCAGTCTATCAGTTGGTAATCTCAAGATTCTTTCCTTATACAACATTTTCTTTGTTTGCTTTGCTTTGTTGGTAGGAGACGTACACAGAGATAGCTGGAATGCAGAGGTTTGGGGCTTTCTACATGGATTACTTGTACACAATGGAAAGCACCAGTGGCAAAGGTACCTTTTTTTTTTCCTTTGTTTACCCTGATAAATAATAGAAACAAAGACTTTTCATGCCCGGATGGTCCTTGACCAACTGTCCTCTAACTTACCTTAGATTTACCATCAGGATCATCATTAAAATGCTTTCATCTTCATTGATGTGTTTCAGAGGTTAATTGTTTTGGTTAGCTGTTGATTGTTTGTCTTCTTCCTTTTTTATTTTTCTCTTCCTGCATAAGTAATCATAATGATATTTTTAATAGCCAGTTGCTAAATTGAAAGTAATTCCCTTGTAGCAGTGTTGGAGTTCATAAAGTATGATGTCATTTTTTAAAAATATCTTTTGAGAAACTGGTTGAAGAATGAGATTGATCATATACTTGGAACAGAAGATGAAAAGGACCTTTGTTTTTCTTCTATGAAGAAAAATGCAAGGATGCAAGATAGTATGAAGAATTATCTTTAAATATACCTAAATAATTTGATGAGAAAATATTAGCCTAAATCATATGCACATAGATATTGGCCAATTCTAAATAAGTTTTGAGATTCCTTTCGATTCTTTTCTAAGTCTGAGAAGTGGATTTAATGAAATAAGTATATCTTATCACAAAAGCTGGGGCAAAGGAGTTAATCTATCAGCATGTAATATGTTTATATTTTTTACACAGATATTCTTATCACTAATTGTGATATAATTTCCCCCTCACTCCTCAGAAGACTGTCATCTACAGCTGCTGTTCTATAGTTTTATTGTCAAATTAGTAATACTTTCTTCCGTATCTGTGTATTTATTATTGTGAATACTGTTTCTCTGGATATGTGTTGGGAACTTCTTGCTATTTTGTGACTGAACATTTATCTGCCCCTGCTCCACAGTCCAACTCATCTTGGTTGTTTGGCATTCTTTTGTGTTTATATATAAGAGAAATCACAACTCCTAATGTTTGGTTTAGGTTTCTGGACTTGGTGGACATTAAGTCTAAAAGGAGTAGGAAAGACCCTTCCAGTTTTCTTAGAGGATAAATCATGAAAACCTTGCAAAAATAAGTAAATGATGCTGTTGCCTTCAGCTGTACAGGGATACACCAGGAAATTTAACAATTCTTTCCTGACTCTGAGGCTTTCCTCTGTGCCATGAGTGTGGTGTGAAGCTCTGAAAATGTGCAATTAAGTCAAGCTTCTACTGCAGACTTTTTTCTTTTTCTTTTTCTTTTCCTTTTTTTTTTTTTCTGTGCCTTGTGTCCATCCTTTTTTTTTTTTTTTTTTTTTTTTTTTTTTTTATTAACATTTTTTTTTTTTTCCTTTTNTAATAAACAGTTTCTTTTTTTCCACTTTCATCCCTTGGTATCCATTTCTCTCATTGGCAGAAGAAAGGGGAGTTATTGAAGCCCACTTTCTTTAGAGAGAAACACTCATTTTAGAGCATTTTTCTCCTAGAATTTGTCTCCAAACCAAAACACTTATTTCCTTTTTGAATCTAAGTATAGAAATTTAAATACGCACAGACTATGTGCATTATGAAGAAAAATGGATTTTGTGGAGTATTTTGTCTTGTTTCTCTCAATGTATAAGGAATGTTATGATCATATCTCTTCCTGACTTTTAACTAACCCTTTTCAGAAATTACTGAATTCAGAAACACTTCTTTCTTTTCCTCAGTGCCAGGCTACTCTTATTTTCTGACTACATTTTTCCCTCCTTAGCTTCTCTTTTTTTTCCTTCCAGAATGCTTTCTCAGAGCCTTGGCTTCTATTTTCTCCATCAGTCATTAGGAAAACACCTCACAAAATGTAGCTTGGCTTTCTATCAAGTTTTACTGTGTGTTTTTATTTCAGTATTACTCCTTTAATTTCAGCAACCTGACTAGGTAAAAGAATGGAATAATTAATTTTTAAATTGTTTAAATGGTTGTTGTTTGTCTAGAGACAAGAACTTAGGATGTTAAATTTTCAAATAATTTTGTTCCTCAGAAAAGCAAATGTAATGCTTTCTGCTAGTTATTTTCTAGCTCATTTTTCCATATTGTGGGTTAAATGCATAGTTGTTAAATAGAATATAAAAAAATGTGTTACATTTTTATTTAACATGAAGGTATAAATTGCCCTCAGATTTTAAAAATGGTATAAATCTGCTACATTTTTAATGTGTTGTTTATATGAAAATTTGCATTTTACTATTTCTTATTATGGTATAACTGGTTTTAGTTATAATTAGTGCACACCACATACCATAAAAAAACTAACCCAACTTAAGTTATAGGAGGCCGTTACTGTGATTGTAAGATTTTTATCTGTCAAGGCAATTTTGGTTTGACACATTCTTTGCACCTTTAACCTTTCCTGAAGCATAGGATTACTGATTAAACCACAAGTGCCTCCTGGATAACATTAACCCTCAGGAGTTTCATCTGTCACTTACAGAAGTGTGTTAATCAATTTCAGTATTTTGAATGAAAGCAAGAAAGTCATGCACGGTAGTTTTATTTTGAAATTCTGTCTGTCTTCCCCTTCCTTTATTTTTCTGCTTTTTTGCTTCCTATTTTTGAGTGCAAAACAATTTCCCTGAAACATTACGTAGCCTGTCAGTTCCCTAATCACTGATTTGCACAACCTACAGACCTGGCAGGGTGTGCTGTTGAAGTTACCTTTTGTTTGTAATTTGTGCCTTTCTACTTTCCTGGCAAGTTTATTATGCAGCACTCATTTTGATATTTTTGGTCAGTTAGAATTAGACTTTTGATTTACAGAGAGCTTGAAAACTCAGTAGTTGAAAATTGGTTTTCTTTATGCACCCGTGAAGTTTCAAGTCACCTGTGATCACCTACTTCTGGAGAACCAATAGGTTTTGTATCCCATTCTCTTTGCACTTAGTTGGAATTAAATGGAGCTGTTCCAGAAAGTAGTTTGTATAAATTATGTCACTTAGATATATTATTCACATACATAAAATATATATAAGCAAGTCTGGTTTTTCTTCTTTGAAAAGGTAGGCTGTTACTACTTCTGGCCTTATTAGTTTTGGACTTATTATTTTTTATGTGATGTTATGGTTTTTTTACACTTTTTTGGTAGTGTTCATCTGAACTGAATACTGTGTAGAATTGGAAGGATAAAAGTATGCATGTTAACTGCCTATAAAATAAATGCAGAAGTCTGTATGCTGGGTTTTAAAAAAATCTCTTTCAGGATTTATTCAAAAGATTGTAACTCAGTTCCAGCTGAAGATTTGAATAGGTTTTATAAGGTAGTATCCTTCTGTCCTTTTATCTTTCTTTTATTGTTCTTTTTCTTCTCAGAAAAACAAACCAAGGGAAGCAGAGGCTATAAATGCTCTCACAGTCAACTTCTGTTAGTCTTTTAAGGATAAAGTTAATTCTTCTGCTGAGTGTATAAGCCTGTTAAGGCCTGCAGAGCATTAGGCCAGCTGTGCATCAAATTCAGCATAGTCTCAGTTTATTTGAGGACCTTTTTCCTCACCAGTGCTTAGAAGCAACAATGTTTTATGGAGTACGATTTGAACATAAGGGGAAAAAGACCCTGTGCTTGCTTCCTTTTCCTCCAAGCTCAACTTCCCTGTATATAAAGACTGTTGTGAATGAGGGCAGTTAAGAGTACAGTAAAGGAGAGAGACAAAAGGGTGAATGACTGGGTTCCTCTTGGGCAACCAGAAATCATAGAATTGGTAAGCTTGGAAAAGAACTCTTTAAGTCATTGAGTCCAGTGTTAACCCAGCACTGCCACATTCACCACTAAACTGTGTCCCCAAGTGCCATATTCATATATTTTTTGAACACTTCCAGGAATGGTGGTTACAATGCTTCCCTTGACAGCTTGTGCCAGTACCTGTAGCCAATTTCAGTGAAGAAATTTTTCCCAATATCCAGTCTACACCTCCCCTGGTACAACTTGAGGCCTCTATCCTGTAACTTCTTACTTGGGAGAAGAGACTGACCTCCTGCCCTTGCCTCCTTCCAGGTAGATGTAGTGAGCAATAAGGTCTTCCCTGAGCTCCTTTTCTCCAGGCTAAACAACCCCAGCACCTCAATTGTTCCTCATAAGTATTGTGCTCCAGGCCCCTCACCAGCTCCATTGCCCTTCTGTAGTCTCAGAATCCATTTAATCTTGATGCTTATTTTGTCAGACTGTTCCTTTATGTAATGGTCAGCAAGACATTTAGTGTTTAGTGCTTGTGTCAAAGCAATGAAGACACTGTCAAAGTGATGATCTATTAGAAAAAAACAAAACCAGAGTGAAGTTCTGCAAACTAAATGTGTTAGGGGGATAGGGGTATATTTTTATAAGTCACATGTGACAGGAAAACTTGAGCTTCTGGAATCTGCATGATTGAACTGAAGAATTTCCATGAAGTATGTTTAGAGAAACAGTCATGCTGTTTGGTAGCTGATGAGTAGCCTGTATACACTGAATGTGTGCTTTTGGTCTACCTTATTACCCTACTTTAGTAAACTACTCTTATCTCTGTTGGCTCTTAGCAAAACCACTCTGAGACATAATGATTAAAGAAATTTTCTTTCTCGCTGCCGATACATCAGTGAATGGTGGTAAATGTGAATGGAAGGAAGGGTTTATCTTAGTTGTCAGTCTGGTTCTTCCAGCCTTGTCAAGGCAGCCAACCTTTCAAGGGCCCAGGTCTGTCATGTCTTTGCAGCACACTTTTTCCTTGGTTATTGGGGATGGGTATCTTTGTAACAAGCTGTAGAAAATTTTGAACACATGGCTGCCACTGACGCACGGGAGTAAGCTGCCACAGAAATTTAGACACCTCCAAAGAGTCCCAAATTTGGGAAATACAATGGAAGGGTTCCTAAATTGTACTCTGCTTGGAGACAAGGCAGAAATTTGCCCTGTTTGCTCTGAATTTACCAGGAGTAGTTTTGTTAAAACCCGTTAAACCAATTATTGTATATTTGTGTGTTACATTTGCATTGTTATGTTTTTCTGTATATTTATTAAGTCTTTGATCACAGGATTTGAAGTAGAAGTAGCTGATAAAAATTGTTATTATGTCCAATTGTTTCGTGTAACATTTTATAAAACTTCTCGTAGTTTCTGGGAATCAGCAAGACCTTTCTTCAGTAAAGAGTGAAGATTTTGGAAATGTTCAGGAGATGTCTACAAAAAGCCTCATTGTGGGACCACTCAATCTTCGACTGGATAGCAGTGCAGTACACCGGATAATGAAAATGATAGTGTGTGCTCTGGAACATGAGTATGAACCATACAGCAAAGCTAAGCCAGGTCTGCTCCTATTACATACACACAGATATACAGAATTAAACCAGACTACACTTAATGCTCTTGAAGGTGCAGCTTTCGAATAGTTTTTATGAGTCCAAAGAGCAAAATAAAGGTAAAATTAATCATAATATCCCCATCAGTGTTGGATGTACTTCTGAGATAATTTCAGAAACTTTGAAAGCCATTTGTTTTAATCATAACCCTCATGTTGAGTAAGAATGGCTTATTTCATTGTCTAGTCTAGCTTAATTTTGGAGTCTTAGAGAAGAAAATATTCCTACTGGTATTTATTAGTTCAAAATAATTGTCATGCAGGATGAAAATGCATGGAGACAAGTTATGGTAGACTGTTAAGATGAGTTTCTGAGAGCAATATAGATTTCAAGTAAGGAAAATCCAGTTAGTATTGCCTTAGGTAGAACCAGTGTGGAGTAACATTATTAACTGTGAAGGGGCAGGGAGGAGCTTTGCATTTTTTGCTAGTCCCTAGGCATTTCTGAAATATCAACTGTAGGGCACATTTTATATATTTTAGTGAAATATATGTAATGCTCATTTATTGTAGATATTACAGATGGAAATAGAAGTATGCCAAGCTCAGAAGAAGTAGCATCACTGGAGGAATACATTCCCACTAGACTTACAACGTTCACTGTTCTTAAGTGTACAATTATAATCCCTGTGGCAGAATTCAATTTACTAGACCACTTGCTGCCCATAATCATGGGTGAGAAGGTATGTATGCTCAGATAATTATTGAGTTCCTTATATCAGCATGTGCTGTTTGATATGAATGTTCTTACTGGCTGTTATTCCACGTGCTGGATGTATCACTGAGTTCTGGATTAGTTTGGTGCCTGTGAGCCTTAACTTCAGATACCTGAAATGAGTGGTGTCTGACGAGGTGGACTTGGAAACAGAAGGTGTCATGTATGGATAGGAAAAATGCTTTTGAATAAAAGAGATTTAAAAGCATCAAGCAAATGAAAAAGCAGTAGGTGTGATCATTTGATCAGAAGAGTACCTGTTCTGCAGGTATGTTCAACCTTGGTAAAGTATGGAATCTTTTAATACACTGGCTCAGTAGAGACTACATGGATGTTAACAGCCAGCTCTGTGTGTGCTAGTTCCAGACAGGATATCAGCAGGACCTGGGCATTTAACTGCTGAATGACTAGCTCAGAGAGAGAAATTTCCTAATTCCAGCCTTCATTTGGTTTGTTTGGTTTTTTTTTTTGCATATGTGTAGGATAATGCCAGCTAAGGAATCCTATACTGATTTTATTCTTACAGGTTTCCTTCTTCAGTGTACAAAGTTGAGGTACTGAAGGGGTAAATCTGTGGCTTGTAGTGAACACTTGCAGTAGGTTTATCTCTTGTGCCAGAGGCTGTAATGTGTTTTCTGGATAAGGGAAGGAGTGGAAAGAAGAGCAAACCCCATCAATTCTTGAGTTAGATGTCCAGGGATTTTTGTCCAATATTTCATCTGATAGGCTGAGACAGCTGTGGTAGCTCATCCTGAAAAAGGAAGTGCTTCAAGGAGACTTCATTGTGGCCTTTCAGATCCTGAAGGGGGCTTCTAAACAGGAGGGAGAGGGAGTTTTGTACAGGTAGATAATGACAGGACAAGGGACAATGGTTTTAAACTAAAAGAGATCAGATTTAGATCAGATGTTAAGAAGAAATTCTGTATTCAGCAAGGGTGGTGAAGCGCTGGAACAGATTGCTCAGAGAGGTTTGTTCCTTTTTAGCACTTTTTAATACATTGCACTGAATAGTGAAATGGGCTGTGTGATTTTCACCTTATGGGCATGAGCAGATGGTATTTTTATAATGGAAGAAGAGTCCCATGTTTGTTGTAGGTTTGAGGCAAAGAAGTTGAATTCCAGTCAGCTTTTAGGTATAGTCATTACTTGGAGTCTCAATTTACATTTCTTGAATGAATCCAAGCATATTTAAAGTAATGATTTTGAATTTTATACTGAAAATCATATATATGTTGACTTATTGTCCTATTTTGATGCATATTTAATAAAATTTTTAGATTTGCAGAGTAATTTGGATTGGAGGAGATGTTTGGAAGTGTTCTCCAGGAGTTCAACATCCTGGTCAAAGCAAGAGCAGGTTATTCCAGGGGTTGTTGTGCCAAGTGGTGAATTAGCACCTCTTCTGTCTCACTTCTCTCTGTACCCTTCCAATTGGTCACAGTAGACCCAGCAGGATCCTTTTCTGGCCCTTTCCAGACTGACTGACTGCAGTATCTCTGTTTCTCCTGAGACAGAGCTCATGTGCTCCAACTCCATAACCACTTTGTTTCCAGTGAATTTATTCTGCTATTCCCATGTCCAACTTGTGCTGGAGGCAGTACTCCATTTTAATTGATAGAAAATAGACTTGGATATCTAAAATTGTGGTATTTCTTTTCTGTGGAATGGAATCTTTTTTAGCTGAGATACCTGGCATGACTGTGAATGCATAAAAGATGACCGTGTAAAGGCTAGATCAGCATGAGATTATTGTGGTGATAGCACTTGGGAGTGATAAAAAGATAAACAAATATTTTATAGGATGAAATATTTTGACTTTGCATATCCTTGTATGGGTTAACCTCAGCCAGCTGCTGGATGCTTACCCAGCTGTTCTCACTCCCCCTCCTTAACAGAATTGGAGGGGAGAGAACTGGGCTGGTCAGGGTAGAAGGGGAGATCACTTACCAATTACCTACCAATATAAGCAAAACCAACTTGCCTTGGGGCAATTAATTTCACTTATTGCTAAGCATCCAAATCACATATATTCCCTATAACCCTTTTTCCCTCAGACTCAATTTCACTCCTTCATTCCTTGACTCTTCTACCTCCCACTCCCAACAGAAGGGGATGGAGAATGGGATATGGGAGTCAGTCTGTAACAGCTGATCTCTACCACTCCCTCATTCTCCCACTGTTCTGCCTCAGTGCAAGTCCTTCCTGCAGGCTGGAGTCCTTGAGGGAAAATCTGCTTCAGCATGGGCTCTCCTCAAGGCTGCAGTGCCCTTCAGGCCATGGAGACCTCCATGGGCTGCTGTGTGGGTGTCTGCTTTTCTCTTGTCTCTTGCATGGGCTGCAAGAGAATCTCTGCTCTCGTGCCTGGAGCACCCATGCCTTCCCCTCCTTCTCTGTCCTTGCTTTTCATATTGCTGTTTCTCACTTATTCTCTGAGTCTTTGCAGCCTGTGTGATGTTTCTGCATTCTTAAATCTGTTTGCACAGAGGTGCCCCCAGCTCGGCTGAGGAGCTCAGCTGTGCCCTGTGGTGGGGCTGTTGCAGCACTGGCTGGAACGGGCTGAACCTGGCCCGGGACAGCCCCTGGTGTCCCCTCACAGAGGCTGTCCCTGCACCACCAGCACCCAGACACCTGCACCCAAGGCAATTCTGGTTTAAAAGTTGATTATTTTAAACTCCAAAGAAAATATTTTGGAAAGATTTGAGGGTTCATAATACAATGCCATGGTATTTGTAAACAGTTTATTACGTGTAGATTTTCTTGCATGTTTAGGTAAGAACATACAGATATGTTTTACAGATAAATAATACGTCTGCAATATAATTATTACATGATTTTTTCCCTCCCTGCCCTAGAACTTAAGTGGACTGTTAAATGCTGCAAGTTTCCAGCCCCTGCGGCCTTTGCCTTCCATCCGAATTCTGGTGGATAAGGTGAACCTGGAGCACTCGGTGCCGATGTATGCTGAGCAACTGGTGCACGTGGTCAGCAGCCTGGGCCAGCCATCTGACAACCTGCTTCACTACTGTTACTCACACTGCTATCTGAAGGTAAATGAGGCCTTGAGATGTGTTTAGTGCACTGAGAAAAAGATCATATACATACAGATAGTCCTATGTGTTAGCAGGTTTCCTGTAAGAATGTTTTCAGCTAATCTGAAAGGCTGTAGAGTAAACACATTTCACAGAACATTGTTGTTTAGGATTACTGCTTCTGACTTGAGCCAAGTGTTTGGTAATATACACTGAGAACTTCATATGAGGAAGCTGCAAACTGAAGTCCCAAGGTCCTTGTGACAAGATAGAGTTAAAAAAATTCAGAAAGAAACCTTTTACCTCATCTGAGATAGTGCTCCTATGATATATAGATTGCTGCAAAATATACTTACAAACTTGGTGGGAAGTCAGGAGGAAAAACCATCACTACCAGTAGCATTGATAGAGCAAAACCATCATAGTGAAGATATGTCATCAAAAACTGTTAACAAACAGTTTAATTGTTTTTCATTATAAGAGGACAGATCTCTGAATGTTCTCAAAGTTGCATTATGTCAGAGGAGCTCCATTTGTGAGGCTGGGGGAAAATTGTTTTGAGATTGTTCAGTTGCCATCTGCTCTGAGGAGGATTAAAGCAGGCCTTTCCAGCCTTTCAGGGTGTGCTTAGGCAATTTGAAACCTTTTGGGTGCTACTAAAATATAAATGTTTAATACTACTATTGTTAATTTTACTCGATTTCTCAGTTATCTGTTTACTTCCATGCTGATATTTTAGGAAGAATTAAATTATTAAAATCGTTATTATCTACACACAAGAAACTGTGTTCCAGAATTGCATGGCAGGCTTTCAGTTTTTTGAATGACATATTTACCTTCTGTCACATTTAAAGTGATTGGAATGGCAGTACTGCAAGTCATCTGTATATTTTTCAATTTGAGAGGGTGTTTTTTTCTCTTTAGAAAGCTTTTTATTAGCAAAATTTCGACATCAGCTTTGAGTTTTAAAGGGTTTATTTGCTAGCTTTAATAGTGGCTGAAGTATTCTGTTCTTGTCAGTGGTGGTACAGCATGTTAAAAGGCAGTTCTACACCAGTTTGTTTGCTATATTGAACAGGGAAAAATAATAAGAATTCCTATGATGAATCTTTCTTTTAGCTAGGCTCTTACTAAGAAAAAAAACTTTGAAGGGAAGCTTCTTATTTCCTTAAGTACTACTCTTTTATACCAGTGTTGTTTACAATTAGTCAAAGTGATTTTACTTTATATGAAAGACAGTATGTAATCTACAAGTTTAAAGGATATAGACTAAAGTATTTGAATTGAAAAACTGTAATTCAGCATTTTTTAAAATCCAGCAGACCATAGTTAACACTTTTTGAGTGAAGAAAATATTTTTACAGGTATTTCTAGGGCATTATTTGAGGTAGATTTTTGTAGCTGTATTTATTTTGGGGGAAAAGGAATTATCTAAAAATAATACAAAATTTATTTAATATTTACTGAATGTATTTATAAATACATGTGTTATAAAATATCTTGAAAGTAATCTCATCATGTGATAATATACCATTTGACCAACTGAATTTGTTCCAGATATTTGGTTTTCAAGCAGCGCTGACTTCTTTGGACAGTAAAGGATTATACTGCATCCCTGTTCCAGTTATCCCCTCATTCAGTACTGCTGTTTATGGCAAGCTGATCAAGTTCCCCAAATATTGGTGAGTATTAAGCTTGTACAGTGTGTTGAAGTCATGTGCAGAATTACCTTTGCGTTTTTTAGGAGTGATTTAAAAATGCCAAGCTTCATGTATATCCCTAAATGTCTCTGTCTCCTCTGTCATATTCTGCTTTTCCATCTGTTATCGTTCATAGGTTTCTTTGTAAGGAGAGCTGTCAGTAAACATTTTAGACCCTTGTTTGGCTGAGGGAACTGGAGCATGGTGCTAATGACACCAAGGTCACAGGTTCAATCCCTGCATGGCCCAGTCACTTAAGATCAACGATCCTTGTGGGTCCTTCCAACTCTGCATATTCTGTGATACAGAAGCCCTGTGGTGAATGGCTTTCTTCTAGACCTTGCAGGTTTCTGGAACCAGTTTCCATTCTTTCTTGAACTGATACAAAAGCTGAAGTTACTTACTGATGGCAGGCTTGATTTTTTTATCTGAATAGGTCAGCTTTTTTTTAAAAAAGCAAAGAACTAGGGGGTAAAATCCCCAAACATCCCAAACCCACAGTGTTTCTATCCACTACACTTTTATTTATTGCTCATTACAGTTGGAAGTGTTTCAACATTGTGATGAGATATTTAAACTGTTTTTAGTAGTTCAGATGTTAAATACAAATATTTTTCTTCTGAAAACAGTTCTATACTTTATTATGAAATGTGCTATATAAAAGTTTTTTAGCCTTAAATACTGTGAAAATTCAATGTTGAAATATATCTCTACAGTTCAAATTTTGTGATCATAAATGTCAGTGTGTAATAGTTTGTATTGATAGGTTGCATTTATAAAAACTATTTTCAGGAAACTAATTTGCCTTTTGGCAATACTTTGGACAAGGTATTAGTTTTCTTTTTCCCTCATTTTGAGCAGTAGCTGTCTGTAATACTACTTTATGACTAAATCCATGCAAAAAAATTTTACATGAAGCGACAAGATAATAAAAAAGCACATTAATGGTTAAATACTTTGGCTTCAAATGTTGTGTTGAATAACTAATTTGTAAGATACATTTGTTTATGAAACCTTAAAGGATTATACAAAATAAGTCTACTTCTATGGTTGTTGAGTGTCATGTAAAGAATATACTCAGTTTTCTCTCACAAGCTGTGATACCATGTTAAATGTAAATGGGTTTTAGCATTATCAGCACACCACCAGGTGGTAGCAGCCTAACTGACTTTGTCATATTTTCTATCAGTAGTTGACAAAAGCATTAATGACTTTGAATTAGTTGCTTTTGTGTTGTGCCATTTTGCTAAAAAATAGGTGTTTCCAGGATACCCTATAATCAGCACTAATCAGAGTGCTTCAGGACTTTACAACTGGCAGCCTTTCCTTAGGTTATCTGACATTTAACACTAAGCTCTGGTTAGTAATCCTGGCTAGCAAACTGTATGAATAAATTAGTGTTTAATGGCACATTGAAATTTCTTTACTGTATTGTGAACCCCATGTTTAGTTGTGCAAATTCAGAAAAAAATATTTCAGGGATGAGTTTTCAAAGAAAACTGTCATCTGACAAGTTCCTGGTATTCAAGTGCTGCTGCTTTCTCATGAGTGTGCTTGTGCTCGCTGTGCTCCGGCTCTTGCTCGCTCACACTTGGTTTCTTGAGCTTTGCCTTGTGCACTGTTTCACAGCTGCCCTCACACTCTGTCTTGTGTTCCTGGTCTTGCCCTTGCATTCTCACTCCTGTGCATTCTTGGATTCTCTCGTGTAACCTGCCTCTCTGACATTCTTTATCTCTTTCTTTTAAAAATGCATTTGTATTTTCACGTGGCTCAGCTGGAAAGAGCTGTAGTTTTGGGGAGTGAAGGCAGGGGAGTGATCCTGCCTTAAAACAGCAAACTGTCTATTGGCATTCATTAGAAGATATTGTTAGACCAGCACTTACTGTAGTACTGTGGTCTAGTGTGCTTTGATAGTTTTCTCACTTTTTTTCCTGTGATATGATCTCTTTCTATGACTTATTTGTTTATTAATGAAATAAAAAAAACTTTATAAAATGAACTTATTCCAACAATTTATCTAGAGTAAGCAACACCAATTTGTGAGTAATAAAGTAGAAAAACAAATGAGTACAGCAGCAGCCTGGTTAAATGAAGTGTAGTTTGAAGTGAATAAAACTCCAGATGAAACGCATCAAATAGCACTTCAACTAAATCGAAATCAGCATGAGGACTGAGAGCTTCATTGAAGTCATGCAGTGAGTGAGAATTAGTCTGGTAGGATAACCTGGTAATGTCATTAAACTTAAATTCAGTCCTCCCTCCCAAATTATACCACCTGCTTTATTTGGATTTGTGGATTTCACATTCCAGAGTTTCTTAAAGTACACACATCTGATGCTACATGTGTTCTTCTATTTCTTCGTAGAAAATACATACCACAGACCATACCTTTTAAAAACAAAGACATTTTATGAACTGTTATGGAATCCCTTAGGTAGTATGTTTTGAGTTAGCAGTGAAAATCTCAACTTTATTTCTGACATAAATCAGTGGAATAGGTTTCTTTTCTAGTTTCAGTACAATAATCTCAAAATTACTGTTATATACAGTGTATAAAATATTGTAGTAATATTAATTTTTTAAAACTAGTTGATAAACATTGGCAGGATGTTTTAGCAGATAAAATTTCAGCAAAGTCAGCCTAGTAAATTCCACTAAATAACCATAAACGGCCATAAAGTGCTATTTTGTATACCTATTAGATTGATGTCTCTTTTAATTTCAGTTAATACACTTTTTTTGTATAAAAGAAATGTGCTCAAACTCACTAGTTAACTAAGTCTTGGACATCTTTTAAATTGCATAGCTAATCTGTTTTTATTGGAAAGTACAAACCATCTGGTCTTTTGTTTTTGTCAAGTGTAACAAGATGCAAAATACAATGTTAATGTCAATATTTTACAACTGCTTTATGTAGTGTTGCATGCCAGATTGTAAAGCAGCTTTCAGAGCTTTCAGGAGGATGTCTAAAACCAACTGAGAATTAGCAGAATATGGTTAAAAGCCTAGAGTGAATGACAAGAATGTTTATTGCCAAACAGAAATCTTGAGAGGAATTAGCTGATTTTCTTTTATTCTTTTGGCTGCAATGTCTGTGGTAACAGATGAGGTAATCTGGTGTGAGATACTTCAGTGTTATAACCCTCTATCACTTACAACATACCACTTCATTGTACTTCTGAAGAATGCTAAATTAACACTAGAGAGTATAGATTTGTAATAGCCTTTTATTTTTCTGATATCTGATTGATAGTGAAGTGTCCTCTCTACATTTTGAGCTAAATATCAGTCTAGTTACCTGTGTTATTTTATGGCTTTTCTTAACCTATCTTCTCTAAACAAGTGTTCCTGACTCTTGTTTTGCTTTATCAGGTCTGTGAGAAGTTTTTCACTTACTGTCTCTACCTGTGACAGATTTTGAGACTCTGAGCTCTAGTAGAATAAGTTTATAAATGAGGGTGACATTATTATCTCTGATTTCTTTCTATTCAGCTTCTTGGTCCTGTAGTCTACGTTCAAGAGATCTGTGTTCTTGACAGTGAGTCTCCTCTTTGTTATTTGGAGACCAGAGCAAGAGCTGCTGGTTTGCTGCCTTCAAGGAAGCATCAGTACACAGCTGACTAATAGCTGGTCATGTTAAGTGAGAGTGTGTGAATTAAACTCTTACAAAAAGGTTGAGGACCTGCTGGGTAAATTATCTAGGACTTCATGGTCTGCACTTGAATTATTAGCAAGTAGAGAGTATTTAATTGATTGTTTTTGAGATTTTACTCTATCAGAACAAAAATCTTGAATAAAAACTTGCAATTAGATCTCAATAATTATTAGTAAACAAAGAACAGTCTTTGAGATGCTTAATAGATACAATTTCTGTGAAGATTCCTTCTCTTGAGCTGTTCTCTGCAGATGACCTTAAGAAATAAATTTCATCTTAAATATGTGCAGCATGCTAATCTCTGTTAAATTTCATCTTTCTGATGAAAAAGGATTTTTGGTAACAGGAGATTTGATTTGTATTGGCATTGTAGTTTCATTTCTTCAGTGTTTTTACTGAAGTGCTAATCATTATTGACAAAAGCTGACAAAAGTTTAAAATTTGCTTTGCCATTAAAGGCAATCACATGTATCATATGCTGGGCACCTCAACTGTCCAGAGATCTGTCACTTGTTTCACTCATGAAAGCTATCAATTACAGACCTGACATAGTTATTTTATTAATGTGTGCACTTACAGTTCTGAAAGATCACTTCAGATATTTAGATGCAGTGCTCTTCACATGGAAGAAATATGTGTAGTTTATGAAGGCTCTTTTTATGAACTCTCAAGAACATTTATATAGCATAGATGCTCTTAATATTTCAAGACAGATTTAACTGTAAAGGTAAATATTTATTGTGTCCTTAGAATCTGCTACATTTAGAGTAGATTGGCACAAAAGGTTATAACTGATTTTTGGCTAACTATTATGCAAAGATTTTGAGAAATATACTTTGTCACCAACCTGAACATCAGCATTTTGTTTTCTTACCTGACTTCCTTGCATTTATTTTGATTTTGTCACTGTGTAGTTGTGAAATGGTTGCTTCGTACACACAATTTAGTTTTTCTTTTATTTTCTAGCTTTAATATTAACATTACAAAACCTGAGGATTCTAACCCTCTCATTACTACTGTATAGGTTTTTGCTCAAATTTGTTATTGTGAAGGTGTTTGTAGCTTTATATAGCTTTACTTCCATTTTCTTCCATCATGTGTCGCCTTACAAACATCCCTCTCTTAATCAAAGCTATGTACCTGCTATGCCATACAATTTTATTCTTAGTAATAGAATTCACTGTTAGACTCCTTACACAACTGATTAAGGTCATTATAGGTTCTGGTCAGGATGTGCACCTGCTCATATCTGTTTTAGGGGTCATCTATGTGCACTTAATGGTATCCCCATGAACTGACAGGAGTGAGAGCAATTCATGTTCATCTGCAAGCAGAGTGGTAGATGAAGATCTGCCTTCTTACACAGTAAGGGAATTAGGTTCTGCCAACACAGCCTTTACCAACAAGGTACTACTGTGATGACAGTAGGAGATTTTAGAATTTGCTGCTCACCAGAGAGGGGATTAAAAGTGTATAATGGGGAATCAGGTGAACTATCTGTTTTTGCTACTGTTGTGATTAAAACATCTTTGCAGGGCATGTCCAGTGGAGTAACCTCCTTAGGATTAGAAATCACAGTAGATTTATGAGCTTGAGAGGCATGAGCTGTAGCTGTCATGGCATTCAATGCAGTTGTGCTCTTAGAGGCAAGCAGAGCCTACTGGCAGGTAGCACAGAGCCAGATATCCACAAACTATGAGCATTAGATCATAAATCTAGGAAGTTTTCCAAGAAATTGACACTTAGGTCTTGATTTTGGCAGCCTGTTTTATTGGCTAGTCACAGTAGATCAAGAGTCATGTCAATTTAGATTGGATGTGGATTGCATTTCACATGGGCAGTTGAGGGGCATGCTCATTTCTTGGGTCAGAAGCAGAAACAGGTTGAAAACACATGAAACTCATTTTGTAGCATTCAGTTGTGACTATTAGTTATGTCAGTAATTGAATTTAACTGACAGATGAAAATTCGGGGTATTCTTCAAAACAGAGAAGATCTGGGGTTGAATGCCTGAACAGATGCATTCAGTGTATGGGACAGGAGAGTTTCAGCCACCTCAGCATTGTTCCAGTTGGATCTGGTACATGTTAAAACCTGTCTGAACTATTGAGATGTGCCAATAAGCAGAACACAACAGTCATTCTCTTGGGTTCTGCAGAGCTGCTTGTGTAGTACTGCCTCCCATGTGAACAGTCAGAACAGCGCAGAAGGAGTGTGCTGGATTGCTTCAGCTTTGTCTGCTTCTCTGCTATTGCCTAGAAAATGCATCAAAGAACATAGTAGTAAATCCCATTTTTAAAAATTAGTTTATTGGTAGGACATTGGGTGAGCAGTGACTGACACTTTCAGAAGCTTGATTTACTGTGCATCTTAGTGTTTGAGGAGTAGGTATGTCAGTGTAGTATAGCATCTTGTGAACGGTAATGTAGGGTGATTTAACAGCTTTAACAGAAGGACTTTTCATTGATTTAACTTATCTTGCTTTATAAAAGTTCAAGGGGGTCATGCTTGTGTATAAAGATGAAGATGCTTAAAGAACTTGTGTGGAACATTTCTAATCTGCAGTGATATGAACATTTTAAGTTTCAACAAGAACATTTTGGGGCACTTTTAAACTGCGCTGTTCTGGAAGGAGCTGTTGTTGGTTACTAAGAAAAGCACTTGGAACAGGAGGAGTTTTGCATTGTGAATACATGACTTGCAGCTTGATTAGTGTAACAACAAATTAACTTCAGTTGCAAACCTCTAGTTTAATTTTTTAAAAAATCAAGTCCAGATCGAATGTTACTGTTTCTCAGCAGATGTGGCAGGCAGCATTCAGCAAATCTGTTGAAAGTGCACTTTTAATCAATGTAAATTGGAAGCAGTTGTATTGTTCAGTATTGTCCATGAGGAGGAAATTCAGCAGAGTTGACACTAAAGGGTAGTCATCGGGAGTGTTTCCAGTGTAGTTATTTAGACTAATTAATTGTCAAGTCTCTTCAGTGAAAGTAAATTAAGTTTATTAACTAATGTCTGTCCAGGGAAAGTGATTGCACATGGTGAGTAGTTAATCCTGTTTTTTTTAAGTGTTGCCATCAGGATTTGCTGGCATTTGTACTAGAAACAAGCAAATGGTATTTCAAAATGTGAAGGATTTTCAGGGTGGAAGCTGCCTTTTGGTTAGAGACTGGTGAAAGGTATTAAAAACCCAGTCTTAAAGCTGAAATGCTGTTATATAACGTAGATCCTAAAGAAAAACAGAATCCCTAATACATATTTCTTTTGCACTGGATGTATTTAGAAAATCTGTTTCTCTTAGGGGTAACACTATCTGTATAAAAGGACCTGATTAGGATTTTCAGTGATATTCTCTGCTATGAGGCTTTACCCATGTAGAATCTGGCTAGAAAGCTGCACTGGTGGCAGTTCTTTGCACAAAGTTTGTCCTTTATTTTTCCAGAATTTTATCTGCAGTTTGGTGCCTTTTTTTTCTGCCTCTAAGCAAATCTATGAATTATGAAGACAAATACAGTCTATGCATTGCCATCTCTGCTGCTAAATAACACATTGCTAGAAACTCATCTGTGACCCTAAGCCTTGGTGTTTTCTTATGTACAGGTAGATACACATATGTACCTGTAGCTTTCTCTTCTACTCCCAAAAGGCAGGAAAAAAATAAAATTAGATCTAAGAAGGACATGTGGTAGGGCTTCAGACTGAGGACAGCTTCTGACATGCTTGGTCCCTTCAGTGTTGTTTGAGAAGGTGCCAGCTGCCCTGGCATCAGGCTGGGGGAGTACAGGCAAACAGGTCAACAGTATGCACAGCACAGGGCATGAGTGGAGCCAGCACTCAGCCTCCATAGCTGGCAAACAGGGATGCTTGAAACTTGCACCCTGAAACTGGCTGTGGTGTCATTCTGCTAGCCAGCCCCATTCAAATGTTCAAATAGAATTCTGAAGAACTGTACTTAAGTGTGGCAGTTGCTCTCTCACCTTTCACCTTTTTCTTTGCATCTTCTTTTTAAGGTAATGCCATGGGAGTTTTAAAGCACTGTTTTAAGAATTTGTAGTCATTAAATACAATAACTTGAAAAAAAAATTGGCCTTTGCATTTATTAGGACTTAAAATAATTCTACGGGGAACTATATTGGGTAATTCATCTTGTGTACCAAATAAAACACCTTCACCAAAGCTGTATGCTTACTTCTTGAATAAGCTATGTGCTTATTGATTAAGCTATATAGAATTGCTGATTTTGTGTATCTTTTCATTGTTAACATCATTATGCTCATGGAGCATTGTCATGTTGCTGGCCAAGCTGTAGCATATCCTTTTTTGACTCTACAGAGTTTCACTCTTGAGTGGTAGGCATCACTTCCACCTGAAGTGAGGTACCAGAAACCAGAGTCTTAAATTATACACCTACTCTTGCAAGCATGTTAATGTGACTCTCAGTTGAAGCTGATAACCATGATAAATGATGACTGCAAACATTTTATTACCAAAAAAACAAGCTATATTTCTCTTGACTCAGATAACCCAGATAAAAATGCTTGTGTAGATGTTCAGCTCTCCATAATACCTTAGCATCTTTACTCCTTCTGAGTTCATCTCTAGGTGGAAGAAACATACAGTCCTGTATCCAGTATCATTTATTTGCTGTATTCTCTTCATGCTCATTCCCTCTACGACCCAGAGGTCCTTTTTTTTTTTTATAGGAATAGTCCTTCTCATAGATGAGGATCTCTTTGTTTCTAAGCTAAGTGTTTGTTTCCATACACACAAACAATATGCATTCTCAGCATTTTTCCTCAAGCACTGCTATCCTAGATATTTATAGGTTTGTATTTTTTATTGCTGTTTCTTTAGCAATGCCTTTTAAAAGAAATTAAAGTAACCTGTCAAGTGTACATACTGAGGAACTGGTACATTTGAACATTTGGATCTCTATTTGGACCTGTATGTTTGGTAAATATTGTCTGGTTTTTATTATGTTTTAATCTTCTAAAGGACACCAGCTCCCAGTTTCCTGACTAGATAGTGTAGCATGGCATGTTTTGGATGAGAATGTTAGAGGGCCATTTGAATAAACAACAAGAAAGAGAACAGGTAAAGTCAGGCTCAGGTGGGATATGAAGCTCTTAAACAGCGAACTATGAGAAGAAAACCTGTTTATCGGACCTGGAAATTGTTATACTTGTTGTAGATATTTCTTGCACTGATGTCAGAAGTGGAAAGGATTATGTTAGTTCAGACACCAGTACAAAACTTGTGAATTCATTTTTCACTCAATCAGATTTTTTTTCCCATTATAACATATATTTAATTTTAAAAAAAAGCCAACATAATTCTTGTCTTTGCTGATGTATAACTAGTTTTTACTTTGAGTTTAATGGCCAATTCTGAAATGAACAATTGAATAGAAGGAAATATTTGGTAAACATGATTAAAATATTTATTTGATAATGAAGAAATATCCAGGGGCAATGGCAATGAGAGAATTAAGAATCTGACTTCCATATTTTAAATGAGCAAATGCAAATGGGACTTTTATAATGTCACTGACTTAGTCTGTTGCTTTGAAAGAACTTGTATATTTTTGATTTTGCATACATGTGGCATTTAGCTGTGCATGCGTAGAATACAAGAAAATATTTTTTAATGCGTTGTACTGACAGCATCTTCATTATGTGTGTATGTGATAGTTTTGATGGTCTTGAGACTCATTAGGGCTTGTGGAGTTTTTAATTAATTAAATAGATGTTATGAAAGAGAGTGAATAAACCAAAACTGAACACAGAAAAACTATATCCATAGAATCTGCTTCAAAGTTTGTATTCTTTTTGAGGAATGAATGGTATAAAGTAATGCCAGAGTCAGTGCTTAAAGATGGTAAATTAAGATGTAACAATAATTGTAGCCTTTGAAGTATAAAGTATTATGCATTTACTGAGATTTAATGTTTTGCTTTAAATAGATTTTGATAGCCTTTAAAATTCTTTTGAGGTTGGTACTTAATGGGCCACAAAATAGTAATTTTAAAGTCTTTATACTATTTCTGCAGTTTTGCAGTGGATACATGTGAACCATTAGCACACCTTGTCCATTTATGACTTTACTGTTGAAGACACCTTTGATCCATCCTTTGCTATATTAAAGGCTTTTCTGGTAATCAGGAAAACAAAACATGCTTCCCCATTTCCAGCAACTTCTTTTTGAATGCTGTAACTTCTCTCTTACAGGATAGTGGAATTGGCTTTAGAGATACTGTAAGGCACAGAGTTAAGTCCTTTTATTTAGTAGCAAGGTTGGATTTAAAAGATCTCTCTTGCAACCCCAGCCATTGTGATTTATCTTTCTGGATGTGATAGAATTCAGGTACAGAAGTACAGCTTTGTATTTTTAGTCTTGTGCATTTTGTTTAGGACATCTCTATTTAGGGCAATAATTTTGTTCAAATACTAATTTTGTTTTGCTGATGCACACATGCACCTTTTTACTGCTCTGACTAAGCTATAACAAATCTGCCAGAATGTCAAGTAACCTTTTTTTCTCTCAGTGTAAATGTGTCCTTTTTTTCCACCAAAATATTTTATCTTTTTATGAAAAAAAAATAAAATAAACAGCATGCAAAAGTTTTTAGTAGAAGAAATTCACAGAAGCCCCCAAATCATAACCCACATACTTCTTTGGACAAATTTTTTTTTGAGATCAGTTGTTAGTGCTTACTTGAAGTTGGGGTTGTGTTCAGCTCTTAAATCTTTAGCTAGGAATTTGAAACTGTGTTAGTTCCCAAGAAGACCTTTGAACTGGGTTTGTCAGTGCAGTTTTCTTCACTGAGCACCAGCATGTTTGAGCCCTTCTGGCTCCCTGTTTTACCTGCTAATGGCAACCAAATGGTTCTGTGTGGCAGATTTAGAGGATTGATTTAATGGCTGTTTCTGCTGCTTCTGGGGTTGTGTAAAGGGGGAAGGAGGAGAGGAAAAAGCAGAGGATGGGGTTACTTCCCTAGACACTAAAGCAGGCTGCACTGTGGGAAGCCAGTTCCCCAAACCCTGAACCACCCCAGTGGCTCCTGAGGTTGGATACACTGTGGTATCCACAGCAGTGGAACTGGATTTATAAAAGCTATAAAAAAGAGTAATGCTTGCTTTGTTTTAATAAGCACAGATCTTCACAGTTTGGAGGTTTATGGCCACTGGCAGCTTTTACCTGGTCACCTCTGGTGGTTTTGGTCATCTGCAGCTGTTTAGTTACAGCATCTTGGCCCCCACCCACAAGTCACATTTACCTACAAGATAAACGATAATGATGGCTGGCATTTAGTTTGGCATTGCTGCTTTTTCACATAGGATCTCTCTCAGAAAAAGATACCAGGCACAATTAAAATGTAGCTGTTCTCTCCTTTTCACATGATTGATTCCCTTTCCACCACCTTCATTAAGCCAGTGATTCCCTGTTGAAAGTCCCTGCTTCTTTCCAGACTTGTATCCGGCTTTTTTTTGTTTGTAATACATTTTTATTTTTGGCCACTGTAATGAATACTGTTTTTTCTCATGGTCTTTTTATTTGGCTCTTGTGGAACATAATACAGCTGAATGTCATATCCCTTCCCTTGTTCTCACACACCAACCATCAACAACAGGAGCATTCCTAGATCCAAGCAAAAGGTTAGACCTTTTTGCAGAATTAAAGAAAGGCTGGATGTTTATAGCGTAAGTTTATAAAAAAGTCCTGAATTTGCATTGAGGGCATTCCATGAGGAAAGTTTCTTATCCCTTTTTTTTCCAGATCTCTACCCCATAAATTGTGGAGTTCAGAATATGCAGTTCTTTAAAGATGTAACTTTATGGTTAATATATATGGTTTACGCACATAAAAAACTTAAGTACATAAAGAAGGAGTGAGGTCTGCTTGTTATCTCCTCAGAGCAGGGAACTTGTAATTTTATTCTTTTCTATATTAATCATATCACTTTGATTATTTCTGGAGACAAGCATTGACCAGTGCTTAGAAAAAGAGTTTTTTGCAAAGAAAGAAACAGCACTTAGTCACTGATGTCCACTTACAATTTGATGTCAGTTCAGATCTCTTGCATCTGTCCCACTGAGGAGTCAGTAAGCTGAATTTGATATAAACATCCTAAATATGTTTCCCTAATGCAGCTGCAGGTTTAACATGTTCCAGCACTGCAGCCACTTTAGTTTATCATGTGTCCAAAAATTAGACTGAAAACCCACAATCCCTTCTTGGTATCAACAGATTTTTAGTTCAGATCTGTTGCATTTTGAGGCACATAGGCAGTGACCTAACTAGAAGTGATCATAGATGACTTTCTTGCCTGCTTTCTGAAACATTTAATCCACAGGTAAAAAGACTCATCTGATGCCTTGTAAGGCTCAAATCATGTTGGGGGAAATTAGACCTTTCCTACCTTTTACATTCCAGGTGTTTGGTTTTTCTTGCACACTTTCTTCTCATGGTGTCTCATATCATAGGCCACTGTTTCTCACTTCTTGCTGCTTCACAAACTAGTATTATTATTTGCGTCTACCAATCATAATTATTGATCTAATGGTCATAACTTTAATATCCAGATGGGACAAAATGAATAAAATGATTTTAAAAACAACCCAAGTTTAGAGCTTCTGACATGTCCAGAGTCATGCATTCTTTGCTTAAAAGGGATTTTTTCAAGGTTTCTTCCTTTTAGATATTTTTTCACTTTATAATTTTTGTTCTTGTAATACGCATTCATTTTGCTGTGCTGTATAAAGCTGAATTTTATTGTTGCATTAAAACACACATTGTACTGAGAATTGAGAATGGATAGCCTCTGTTCATTTTCTAAGTCATATTAAAGTTTGTACTCTGCATATATTGTTTTGTTTTCACAATTGTTTCAAGAAAGTCTGTGAGGATTTTTTTTTTTGAAGTTTGCATGTGACTGAGCACTTTGCAAAAGTGTTTTCATCACTGACAACTTATATTTCAGTATTGATGTTAAAAAATCTATACAGAAGTCTGTTTTAAAAGATTGTATTTTTCTCTTCTAACCTCATATCTAAAATTTTCAGAAATACCAAGTTAATGTTTTGATTTACTGAAAAAAAAGAAAAAATTGGTGAACCTTTAAGTTCATTGTTTTCTTCTGTGTAATAAATTGTGTGATTAACAGTGTTTCCTACAAATAAGAGGTCAAAGTAGCTGCAGCTCCTGAAAATTCCCCTATGTCAGAGATGATGTAAGATACCAGGCAGCCTTTAGTGAAGTTTATAGAAGAGCAGAAGTTGAAGACATCAGTCTTGGAGGTGTTTTTGGAATGAAGTGTTCTAAAGCAAGTTTAATTGTTTGGGGTTTTTTTTAATAGTAACTAACATGGTCGTCTAGCATGAATAATTTTAGGTTGCTCTCTGAAGACTGAAAATTGTGTTTGTAGATGTGGATATGTGATATGCTTGGGTTTTTTGTGAATAGCAATGACTTCAGTTTGGCATTTCAAACAGTAATAGTTCCATTTCCCTTCCTACATATTCCCTTCAGAGGTTTGATATTTGTCATTAAGTAGCTAGACATTGTTTCCTGTACAATAATAATAGTTATTTAAATATTAAGAAAAAGGATCAAAATTTTCATTTGTTTAAAGTTGATATGAAACATCAAATTAAGTAGAAATGCAGATTTGTTGTAGGTATGTAGATGAAGCCTTTGCTCATGTCTTATAAAACCAGCATACACTTTCTGATTGCCAAGGAGGAAGAGTGTGCAAATGTTGACTGAAATTATTTGGGCATTTAAATTACATTCAGGTTCTTCAAAGGCACAATTGCTAGGTTCTAGTAGCAGGTTACTGGTGTTGTCATTTTGGAAAAAATGAACTAACCCTATTTTACTGTACAGGATATGAGTAATAACAAAAATCAAATTTTTTCAAACATTTTGCAGGTTTCAGCTTTGCATTTGGGGACTCTGTATAAACCTCTGGACCCAGCTGTTCACCACTATATTCTTTCAATCACTCTGAGGTGTTGATTTTACAAGAATGAGTTGCTGTTCCTAAAGTGTACAGACTGAAAATATTTCATAATGGGCCTGTGAACTTACATTGATTGGTTATATTGGTGCCTCTGCATGCTGTATCATAAGGACCAATTCATGTTTTCATTCAAAACCAGCAAAGGAATCTATTTTCTTTAATGGTATGCCAGATTTATTCAAATATTTCAGCAAGTCTGTATTACAGTTTGTCAGCAAACTGGGTACAACCAAAGTGTATTTAAAAATCATTTAATTAGGACAGATTCATTTTCACTCCATGCCACTACACAGCAAGACTAGCTTGTTCATATTTCCTTAAATTTATTCTGGAACTTGTCCAAGTTCAGCTTTAATGAGTAGCCTATCCTGCTAGTTACATTAGGATTTATTTTCCCCTAGAGAAGAATGTTTGAATTGGTAGTTTTTTAACCTGTTCAGTTAAATGAACATGTGTTCAGAACTGCATCTTAACTCTTGAGTGTAAAGACTTGAGAAATAATTATTCCTATTGTTGTTGTGGTTCTAAAATGCAGTTTAAGTAGGAGTTTTAGACCCAAACCATGTGCCACAACTTTTTTAATATGGTGAAGAGTTTTGATATGAAGTTGCTTAATGCAAATTTAATGATACAGGAGAGAACCACAGATCTGACTTGGTTTACTGAAAAAAAGTATTTGTACTTATATTTTCACTTATTACTTGAATATATCTCTTGGGTCATAAAATTTGGTTAAATATAGCTCAATGCCTTATTAATGATGTATTTTCTGTATTAACAGGTGCACATTGGTGGCAAACTTACATTTTAAGGTCGTTTAAATGCATTATTTGTGTTTCAAAATTATTAGAATATATCCTGAATTAAAATTGTATTTTCATCACTAGCCGGGTCTAGTTAAAATTTCCTTTAAGCTACATTTACTGCACACATGGTACAATGCTTCCCCTGCCTTGATTTTTTTTCTATAAAAAGGGATTTAGTTTCAACTTCCCATTCCTCCAAACTTATCTGAAAAGGACCAGAAGACTTTATTCCTGTGGGATTGTTAAAGTACAGTAACTGTAGAATTTGCATATTGTTAAAAAAAATTCATACACTGTTACTACTCCTAAGGGACAATTTTATGTGAAACTTTTAAGTTTTGAATGTAGCGTAGGTCAGTACAGTAGCTGTAATATGTATGAGTCGAATAGTCAGACTTTTAAAGCAAAATCTCTTGCACTGCTATATTGTATGCTGTGATTTTCACAGCTCTTCAGATTCCCTCTGAAATACATTAATTTGTTAATTAAAATGTATTTAGATGGACTTACTGCAGAGTCATGTTCGTTCTAAAATTAACTGAAAAATGTTTTCTATCTTCTCTGTTCCTTCCCAATTTTACATTAGGAAACATCTTTTGAAATATTTAAACACCTTGTTCTGAAATATTTAGTTTAAATCCTGCAAAATAATGTTCAGAAGTAAGAGGGGGAAAATAGAGAAAATGTTGTGTGGAAGGATAACAAAATGTAAAAATACCAGAAAGGAAAAATGTAACAGTGTACTTTTGTAATGAGATAAATAATAAAGGATTACAGTACATGGCTTTNAGAACCCAAGATGAGTATTACCGCTGGGATATGCAGAGCCATATACACAGCACAACACAAACTAGTACTATAAAACCAGAAAACAGAATTTTTAAAAAGCATTTACTAAATACTATTCCCTAATTTTGGCTGGACAATGATATAGCCAGTGTAAAACAAAATTGTGGGAAGAAATTAACAGCCACTTACAGTTCAGGAAAAAATAAATTGCTAAGCAGACTGTCTCATACCTGTTGTACTATTGTTGTTAGTTCCAGACACAGTTGTATGACATTATTTCTTGTTACTGAGTAATCTGTGACAGCAGCAAAAGGTGATAAAAAAAAAAAAGGAAAAAAAAAAGAAAAAAGTAATACCAGGCAACAATCTGATGTCACTATGCATTACATTTCTCTCCAGGCAATGCCTGCAAAACCTTTCTTAATATGTATAGCTAATTTTCCAGCTTCAGTTCTGTGTCAGAGAAATGGGTTATGCTGTCTATCTAATCCTGTTTTAAAATAAATTAATGATTATATATATATATATTTTGTTTCACAGGAATGGATTTTCCTAAGTACAGAATTGCCTTTTATACTCCTTTACTCATGCACACCTATTCTGCTTAAACTGATAGATTACTGAGCTTGGAATTTAAACTTGTTTTAGGAAAACAAGTTCAAATTCTGACTTGGGATGAACATCACAAAAGGTCACAGAATTGTGGTCTCTACCTGTGCTTTTCAAGGTACCCAGAGCTTTTCTTTGGGTGGCTACAGGCATTTGTGTACATTTGCACAGAGCTTTTTTTGTGTATCTGAGGAGCTGAGATGGGACACATGTTTTACCTAATTGTATCCACAAGACAGTGATCATATGTCCTCTTGTGCATTTGTGTGGTAGAAATGGTCAGAATATGTTCCAGGCTCTTTATTCCTTTTGGGTGTCTGAGTCAAAGTGTTTTTCTTTAGCAGTGGGTTTTTTGTCTTGTTTTGTGTTTTTAAACCAGGCAGCATCTATTTGCCTGACTTCATACTGGTATTATTTTCAGCTTTTGTTTCATCTCTCCTTAAAGTAGTTCTAATTTTCAGACCAGGTAACTTCTGATATTTAGAAAAATGCTTTTTTAAAATGGATTTTTAACACCAGCTTTCAAATGTGTTTGGATACATTCTTCTCTATGATTTGTACTTTTTGTGAGAAGAGCATTTTGAGGAAAGGTTTGCAGTGTGTTTAAACTTCAGACTGAAACAGGAAGAGCTCCAGGAGTTTGTACAGATATTTCTTACCCTTTTGGTGACCTACTGTGCTGCAGCTGATAGAAGTGAGCCTGGAATGTGGTCTGGTCATGTACTCCAGAAAGATTTGTACCTGGCTGTCAGCAGATGAGGCAGGTGGGAGATGCACAGTTCCCTCAAACAGGTCATATGGAATTTCTTTGTTCTAGCTCACTGTTTGGTGTCCATGACTCCCTTTAAAACAAACAAAATCCACACAAACCAACCAACCAAGGCTTAATACAAGATCTCTTCTTCAAAGGCCTCTAATGAGTTTTGATTTTTGTAGCAGCAAAGGCTGTACCTATAGGTAGATTCAGACTTCAAAGACAGATTTATTCAAACAGTAGACTGCTCTTTTTGCAGGGGTGTTGTGGGGCATGGTGTATATTCATATGAAAGAAATTTCTACTACCAGACACAAGGCTGAGTTCTCCCATATAAACATGAAATGTTTTTCCTTCACCCATTTTTTTTTCTGCAAATAGCATTTGAAGCTGGCAGCATAATTGTGTCATTAGCTTCTAATGAGTTGCAAATCAGAGGCAGTCTTGTTTCTGGCTTCCTCCCCCTTCTCAGCATTTTTGAGACAGGTAATCCTGATTCCAAGCTTTATGAGGTTGGAAAACTTCATTCTAAAGAATACTGATTACTATTACAGAAGGTTACAACATCTGTTTTTGTTTGTTCTTTGTTCTTCATGTGTATTTACATCCATTTTCTGAGAATTTTTTATGAGTATGAGTATCTTCTTTCATAAGAATCAGTTTTTATTTCCATATTAAATTAGTGAAGAGGAATGGCTATTGTGGATGGGCTTTACCTGACACTTCAATCTGTGGTGTAGACATCTACAGCTGAGAAGTGTTGTAATGTCCCTTTATAAGCAGGGGGCAGAAACACTGACCTGCAGTGACATTTCATTTATAATCCTAAGATCTTGAACAAATGGATCTCTGTTTTGTCCACATGTGCTGTTTTCTTTGAATTTACCTTAAAAGGTTCTAGGTGTGGATATTTGTTTATATGTTAGGTATCTAACACTGAGCTTAATTCCTCTTGGTTCAGAGGAAATGCTTTTCACTTAGCTGTTTCCTGGTATTGACAAGGAATTAAGGGAGGAGCTCTGTTTGGGACTTGAGGTGAATGCTTATATGCCCAAATCTAAATTCAAAGTGATGATGTTATCTTTATCTGTACCACTGTGTAAACATAGTGGTTGAGAGATATCTTCAGATGTTCAGAATGCTTATTTCCAAACCATGCTTCATAAGTCACACCTTCAGCTTATGGGCCAAAAGTGTTAGCAGCAGAATATTTTATTACTCTGCTGCTTCATCTAGAGCATGGTGATCCTGGGTCTGAGAAGTGATGAAGTATTTTTCTCTTCACAATTGTCTTGGAGAGGGCTCACTCTCCCAGCCAGACACAGAATGTTCAAGAATTCGACTCCTTGTTACCAGACTTTTGTGTCACTTCATGCTGCTAAAGGTTGTAGAATGTGAGCATCACAAGTGGCCTGCTGCTGAATTCATGGAGTCTCCTGCAAAGTCTCTACTGCCAGTACTGTCTCATGTATGTTAGGTCATACAGCTGCTAGCATTTTTGGGGGGGCCTAGATAGGGGATGAGGTCTATTGTGGCTGCTTTTGAGAGTTCCTTGGAAGGTTTTGATTTTGCTGATCTGAAGAGTCATTGAGTGTCTGCATGTCTTTACATTTTCAGTCCCTGAGTATTTTGGTAAGGCATGCTTTTTTCTCAGGGCCCATGGATTTTGTGTGCAGCTTCAGCAGCTTTGCCTCATTTGAGGTTCTGAACATTAACCTACTGTTTATTTTTAAGGGACTTTAAGCATCTCCCTAAAATTTTCTAATGGAGGAGATTCTCCAGAATGAGAATGAGCTAATACATGTATCAGTGCTTATATTTAATGGAATAATAGAATCATAGAATCATTAGGGTTTGGTGCAGCCTTAAAGATCATCTAGTTCCAACCCTCCTGCCATGTGGGACATTGGAGAAAATAATGCTAAATAGCAGAAAAAGTACATTTCAGTGATGGAGTGGGAGGTGATTAGGGCAAGAATGATAATGTTGAAAACATGCCTCAGGAAAAAGCTCCAAACTGAGAGGCATTTATAGATTTTGTTGCATGTAGCAAAGCAGTCTGTTCCTTTATGTCAGGTAATAGTGTGTGTATTAGGAAGAAAAAGTGAGTTACTGACTTTGTTATAGTTTTTGTAAAGCATTCTTGTTGATGGTGGATTATATTGTCACAGAGGAATTTATTCCTAAGCAAATGGCCTTTACTTTGCCCTACTGAATGCCTGTCTCCTCCTATTGCTTCTCCCCTATTAAAAGGTAAAAGGCATTGAAAAATAGAATCACTTCATGAACTCTGTCAGCAAAATATGGAATGTGGGCTTGTTTGTATTTTGATGTATGAATGTTGTCTGTATGTTTTTTGGGTGACCAGCCGTATGTCACTTTCTAACAAGCTGTAAGCTTTGTAAATAAAAAAATTTGGAACATTCAGTTTTTGAGCAGGTGTTTTCTGTGTTTTTAGTATCTGCATAATTTTGAGTAGCTATTATTTTGTTGGGAGCACATGGAATTATTTTATTAAATATTTTAGATAAATATTAGATAAAAAGAGATTTTTTTTTTTCTGTCACGTTCTGGAGTGAGATATAAAATTAAATCGTGTGACAAGTTTCATTTCAGTTCTAGTAGAATCAGCTCTTACAAGAAGAAATCGAATTGGCACACAGTTCTAACCTTACAAACTCACTGCTTGTACTCTGATATTCTATGACTGAGTTTTAAAATTGTTGTTTTTATGTGCCAAAGTAATTATTTTCCTTTTTTTCTTTTATTATTTTCAACAGGACCAAGCGAGCTCATGTCCCACTAACGGAATGCATTTTTGAGCTCCCTAATTTGACAGTTCAAGCAACTAGAGCTCAAACCCTTCTGCTTCAAACTATTTATCAGAGCTGGTGTCATCCTGTTGGAAATGTCAGTTCAGTGGTGGTAAATGAAGCTTTATTGAATGAGGTTTTCCAAACTTCAGGTAAATATGTGATGTTTTTGGTTAAGTATTTATTGTGGTACAGAGCACTGCTGGGGAGTGTACATACAACTATATCCTTTATATCTAAGTTTTTACTTACAGTAGCTAACAGACAGAATGGTTTTTTGTGTGTATATGGGTATTTATAGCATATATTTAAAATCCAGGATGTAAGCTAAGCCACCCAGCTTCACTCCTTGGCATCAATTTCTGGATGCATTTAATTTTCCCATACAGGATAATTTTTCCATGCTTCCCTCATCTGAAACATTCACATTTGCTGCCTTATATGGTACACTGTTATTACTTCAGGATCATTCAGAGGTGAAACTGGATTATTAAGGGCTTTATTAATCAATGGCATACATTTAATTCTTTAGAAGGGCTGCAGATGTTTCTCATTATTTCATAAATAAATGTTACTTAACTGTTATGAAATTGCTGAAGATATGCAAGTGTTGATGATGATTACATAAATAATGAAACTTGTTATCTCTTGTCCATTTGTGAAACACCCATAGATTTTGGGAATAAATTAAGGATTTTGACCAGTTTACAGAGGAAACCAGAGTTTTGAAGTGCATAAAGGTCATCCAGAAAATGATAATTTTTTTTAGATTTCTATGCTGGCTAAAATAATTTAGAGCTGTTATTGTATATTTTTTGTGAATAAACCCATAACAAGAATAACAGATATTTTTGAATATCAGCATTCCCAGTCTTGGAGAATGTATTAGGAGTATGATTTAGGTGCAGAAAATCATGATTTTAAGCAGAGTGGTGGATTAGACCACTGGAAGTCTTTCAGCCCTGCTTTTCTTGATACTTTCCATTCCTCTTTATAAATTCCTGTTTATTGAAGTTAAATCTGTGTTGATGTAATGTTGCAAAAGAACTGTTGTATTTTTGTGTAACCCTTGCAATAACTGTGTGTTTAGGTTTCTTTCTTTCATAAAAGTCACTTTTGTCTTTATCCCTTTATTCTGTGTGGGTCACCTAAGAATGGGATTGTGACATTTTCTTTTCAAGTCCTGGTATTTATGAAGGTAGCAGGTTTACAATCCACACCACAGAGAAATCTGAAAATACAGTTGTTTGATCACTTCAGATGCTCTTGGGGTTTGCACAGTTTCAAACTAACCTGTTCTATTATTTAACATGTTTCAGTCTGTCAATTCAATGAACTGTGAAATAACTCTGCTCACAGTATCTTTGCAGAATAGGAATCTGGAGCACACATTTTAAGTCCTTCAAATAAAGTAAATGAACAATATAATGCGCTTGTTTTGATCTTCTCTTGTTCATGGCTTAACGCTTCACCTGGTAAATTTTACACTTCTGTACTTGTGCTTGGCATTAACTAGACTGAAGGCAGCTTCCTTTCAAGGCTGTGGAATGATTGCTGTCAGTGCTTTTGTCCTAATTTTTGGCTTGGTTGACTCTGTAAGCCTGCTACCTATTGCTGGAATACTGTTGTGTAAAACGTAGTATCATGCCTTGTTGAAAGTCATCCTTGTAATTAGGGTCAGCTGCCACATGCTTTAACAGTAACGTGTGTCTGTGTAAGCCTCTACAACATTACTTGAGTGTATTTGCACAGGGAAGTTGAAATTTCAGCTTTTCTTTTGTCATTTTTCTTTCTTTTTTCCTTTTCCTTTTTTTTTTTTTTTTTTTTAATGAAGCAACTATGAGGATAATGGAGTCAATAAGGAACTTTTCAGTAAACAAGGCACATCTGTTAAACACTTCTGCTTACATTCAACTTAGTTTCTCCAACATAAAAGGAAAGCTGATGAATGTTTATTGGGAGTCCTTGTTTTGAGTTCCTGCCTGCCACTGCCTGCCCCAGAGCTCCTTTAGGCTTGTACAGTGGCCTTACACAGCTCATGTGCTGGGCCTGGCAGTTGCCTGGCAAGGTATTTGGGCTCCCCCTCCTGCCACTGTGTCTCTGAGAATCTTTGTGGGTGAACAGATGAGCTTTCCTTATGTAACCTAAACTCTCGAGGAGAAAATTGCTTTTTTCCCATGGTATTGTGTTTTCCATCTAAGCACAACTTGGTTTTGGCTATGCACAGAAGTAATACTCCAAGAAAATAGCTTTCCATTCCCATGGTGTTGTGGATTAATATTTCTTTGATTAATTTACTACAAATAATGAAAGTATAAACACTTCTTTTAAAATTGCTATTTACTGGCCTTCCTTTTCTTTTTCTGATTATATTAAATTGTAGTGTTCTTGCAGGAAAAAGCAACAATATGCTCAAAGATTCCATTTCCTTCACTTTATCCCATTTTTCAGGAATCTTTTTCTTGAAATTAATTGCTTACATTCTGCTATTTCAAAGAACCATAAACTGTGTTGCATGAATACAGCGGCCCAAATTTTCTTCTATGTTTACATTTTCAAACTTCTAAAAGCAATCTTTCTAACTAATTAGAATTGTAGCAGGACAAATGGCTATAGCTATATCCAGATTTTTATCCCCTGTTAAAAATAAATTGAAAAGCCCTCCCTATGCATGACATTATTTTGATTAAAAAGAAAACAAAACAGAAAGGGCTTATGTAATTTGTCTTCTCTTTTTAATCATCTGCTGTTATCCCAAGGTTTCCAGCAAATCTGCCTGCTACAGGCAGGATCACAAGATTTTATACGTTTTTGATACTTAGTACAACATCATGCTTGTTTTGCATCCTCCTATGGAAATGGTTTAGTTATTAGCTACCCACCCAGATCTGTTCTACCAATTTTGAAATATACTGTGACTTGAATTTTTTCTTCTCGAGGTAGCTCCTCTTACCTAGCTGGTCTCAAATGTGTTTGCTGTTTGTTTACATGGCCTACAAATTTCTCAACTGCCTATGTCTGTATTGCCACTTTGTGTGTGATTGAAGAGTATTATTGGACTGAAACAGTTTTTGCTGAGCTCTTTGTCTTTGTTGGGGCTTTGTGCCAGATGCTGTTGAATGCTGGGCTTCCTTAACACATCAATTCAGTATTACTTGAACTCAAAAGTGATACCACAGACCTTTGTAAGCTCTCAGCCAAGATTTTTTTTTTAAAGCAGCAATTATGCTTAAAAAAATAGTTGTATGCTTTTTCCAACACAGCCATCAGTTTTAAAACTTTATCATGGAAATTTATAATATGGGCTTACAATATGGGCTAAGATTTTCTATTGGAGAGGAACAGATAAATTAGGGGAAAATAGAAACAAAAAATTGAATGGAAGAAAAACAGGAGAAAGAGGATCACCTAATATAAAGGGAAGAGAGTGGCAGAAGAATATAAAACAAGAAGCAGGTAGAAAGAATTAAAGTAGAAAAGCAGCAAAAATTAAGAAAACCAAAAATTAATAGGAAGACCAGTGCAGATACATGAGTTGCAGGAAGGGGGGAACCTCAGAGAGGAACACATGACTGTTGGCCCTTTCACCTGCTGTGGAGAGTCTCACAAGGTACAAAGGCCCCTTTGGGAACCTGTTTGCCAGGTAATGGCTGAAAGACCTTCTGTGGATGTGGTTTAAAAAGGGAGCTCTGCACTGTGTGTTTCCACAAACATATGAACAGAGTTTATTGCTAGTATCTGGGGTTCTGTCCTAAATTTTCACCTGGAGCAGAAATGTTATCCTGCTCCAAAACGCCTTTCAAAGGTATTGAGGCTGAAGTTGGTCTAGAGATTCAGAACAACCTCTCCAAGCTCTATCCTCTGCAAATTCTTTTTGGTAATAGATTAATGGAACACCAGAAAGGGAAGATTGCTTAAAGATTAACACTCTTCTGTCCCCCTTCTACTTTCCTTCCCTTACTCTTCAGAAACCTTTTTCCAACTGGGAGAAAGACACTTTACTCAAATATTCCGTAATTTACTGTTAGATTGCTGTCTTCATTAGATCATCTGAGAGTTTATCTGCTAATTAAGTTGCCCAAAAGCAAGCTGTCTGAAAAAAATAATAACATTTGAAGTCTCAAAAGCAAATTGTGTGTTTGGTTTCTGACAGAATTTAAAAATGAAGTGCCTGTACTACCTAAAATTTCTGTTTGTCATACATATTAGTAAGGTCCCCTATCTTCAAACTTCCAGTAAAAGAGGTGTACAGTACTGTGATTGATTGAGCTCAGAACTTGTGGAGGACAGATAAAATGAGTATGTCAAGAAAGATGCATGATTTTTACACTAGAAATTTTTTATAAACATGTTTAAGTCTGTATTAGATTTAGATGATTTAATCCTTCCAAGAGACCGTTGTTAATTATAAATGATATGGAATTTAATGGAACTTCTTAAAGCACTTATCTCCCTTCATTGCAATTACACCTTTTGTAATCCATGTATTGTAATGTCTAGTTGGAAAAAGTTCTTTTTAGAGTTCTTAGAAGTCAAGATAGTTTAAAAAAAAGAGATAAACAATAAAACTTACTACTTGAATAAGTAGGCTTTATCATTTAAGTACAAGATTGATGCATACTTCCTGAAACAGTTGTATAAGAACAAAAAGAACAGAAATAAAATAGATGGGAATACAAGTGACAAAATGCAGCATAAGAAACAGAAGGTAAAACAGCTGCAAACAGCTTTTTGCTCTTTGTCATGGGTCAAGAAAAAGTATTACTAACTTTTTAATGCATTACATCTAAAATCAAAAAATAGCACAAAAGCAGTCTTCAATCCACATGTAACCCTTTGGAAATTTATGTTTTGGTTTAATTTTATAATCCTTTTGGTATACAAGCACAACAGCATGTTACATGTCAGTTAAATAATTTGAGATTTTATGCTTGTGAAACATCCTGATTCTGCATTTCAATCACTATAAATGTGGAAACAAAGACAAATTTGAAATATATAATACTTTCTACATTATTGCATGTATAGATGTTAATATTATTGCAATTATTATTATACCATTTAAAAAGTGTACAAAACACCAAAATATTAGGAAAACAACATTTGTTAAGATTTTTCGAAGGTTGATCATGATTAATCCTATAGAGTAATTTTACTGTGTATTTTTTCCATTATTTGTTAGTAGGTACCTGAAGCACTCAGTTTCTAACCATTTCAGCCTGCCAAGAAAATACATACACAGTCACACATGGCTTTAGTTTACTCTGGAAAACTGGAACTTGCTACCACTTTTTCCTTGTCCTGTTCAGGTAGTTCATTATTTTGTTGACAGTTCGGTTCCATTAATCTGGTATTTTTGGGAAAATTGCTTGCAGACCTTACATTTCTCTACTGAAGGTGATCAAATAGGCATTGAATCCCTCATGTAAATGATGTCTTAAAGTTAAAATAAAATCTATTTTCCAGAAAGTAACTGTAAAACTATTTTATGCAAGATTTCATGTGGGATACCTTAATGGTTGAATAATAAATTTTACCTCATAAAAATGAAATTCAATAATACAGTAGCTTTCTCAGCGCAGTAGCATCTGGTTGAATCTCATGAGAGCCAATATTTTCCAACTCATTAGGATCATGTCGTTCTGTATGTCGTCAACATTGACTTAGCCAAGCTACCTTTACTTACATAACCGCCAAACTATTAAATAGGTCTCTTGTGGAGTGAAGTCAAATATTCCTCTTATTTTGCTTTTGCCTTGGAAGAAGAGAAGAAAATGTACATACTGTAACATTTAAACATCTGGTCTAAACCACATCAGGGTAACAGTGAGGAAAGTAACAGGATTCAGTATTCTTCCCAGGTGTACGTATAAAAAAGGGTTGTGGAGCTGCTGCATAGTTCTTTTAACCACTTAGGAAAAAGACCAAACTAAGTGACTTGCCTCTCTAATACCCCTGTTTTTAAAACTACTTTTTTCCTCTTGCCTGCTCCTTTGCCACCACACTCCAAAACACAAAAGCCAGCAAGAGTCCAACATTTCAAAGTTTAGTGGTAATGCAGGTTGTTCAGCTCTGATCACTTCCTTGCAGCATACTGGCATTTAATCTCTGTTCCATGTAACATGGCCAATTTTGCATTTGTTTTGAGGGCTATGAATTGAAATTTCTGTCTAAAATCGAAGTGTAAGAGTGTATTCTCTTAATTGCTTGGGAGTGGCAGGACACAGCTGTATGAAACTTGCACAGTAAGTTTACTGTCTTGTGGGTGTGATTTCCCACATGTCCTCACCCTTCATGCAGACCCAGAAGGCAGTGTATAGATAGTATTATTTCTATATGTTTTGCATTTCTCTGAAACTCAGATTATTATTATTATCAGCTCTAATTTCAAATGGAAAACAAGCATGGAAAAGCCATCTAAGCCATCTAAGCATAATTTCTTCTTTAGCTTAATTTTTTAAGCTTAATATAGTTGTGCATAAGGTTTTACTTCCTCTTGTAAGTAAACATTTCCAGGGATATTCTTAAGTCATGAACTGACTTGCACTGAGAGGAGGTAGGTGGGACATTTTATCATTTCAGTACAAAATCACTGAGATTTATCTTGCTGAGTATCTGTATAAATCCTCTGCCAGAAACAATGGCTCTGTTGTGGCCTGGAATGAGGAACTGTCATGGAAAGTATGCATTGAAACCAGTAATTATGTTTGCCTTTTTATGTTTTTTCTGGTCTAATTAATATACACTAATAAGCTTTGAAATTGGAACATTCAACATTCTGATGAAAGAATGAGGGTAGGCATGCTTAAGGCATTCATACAAGTTTAACTTTGATATGTAATGTGCTAAAGAATCTAATGTACTTAAAAATCCACTTGAGACTTTTAAAATGTCTGTTGTGTTGAAAGTGATTGTATACATACTGTCAACAGCAGAGTGCAGGAGAAAAAGATAAAAAAATCAGTAGGTTGTGAAAGCAGTACGTGCATGCATGGAATCCATAGCTGTGCATAAATGTATATAAGTTTCTTAAGCTGAATTGTTTCAGAATTGCAGGAGAGCTCAGTTCAGTGTGTATGTTGAAATTAACAGCAAACTCTTCTGAGTATGTTGGTGGGCTACCAAAAAGCCAGGACACCTAAACTCAGAGCTATAAATAATGCCCTTACTCCAGAGTCTGTAGTTTATTTGCACAAATAGCAATGGAAGCTGTGACTGAGAGCACCTGTTTTGTTTGTTCAGCTGCTAGTTTGATGTTATTTCTTGTTCTTGTGCTTGGAGGTAAGCTGCCTTTTTGCTTTGTTCTAACTGCCAGGTACTGCATCAGGTGAAAAACTCCACAGGGAGGTTGAGATGAACAATAGAGCTTGTTGAGTCTAAATGACTGAAATTCAGTGTTATGACAAGAAGGCTAGGAAGAACATAAGTCTTGAATCTGCTGTACAATAGGAACTGGGAATTTTCTGAAAAGCATTCAGAGCAGACACAAAAGAAAACTTCAGAGATAACAGAAGGAAGGGTTATTTTATTTTGTGCAAAGGCCCAGAGAACTTGTCAAATTTAGAGGGAACCTGGAAACCATCAGTGGTTGCTAATATAAGAATTGATCATGAATGAGATGGCCATAGTGTTTTCTTGACATCTGTGTTTTTTAAGAAAAAGGTTAATACAGAGGTGTTGCAGTAGAACTATGAATGCCAGTCACTGCCATTTCCTGACCACTGCTCTTCAGAGGAGCAGAAAAAAGATATTTCTTTGTACCTGGCAAAAAATAATAGGGTTGTCAAAAAATTGAAGTTGGAAGGGTCTACAGGAAATCTCTGCAGTTCAGTCTTCTGCTAAAATCGGAGTCAATTATGGGATCATACCAAGTTCTTTAGGGCTATACCCAGTCAGACCTTGAAAATCTCCAAGAGTAAGAACACCCTGTCTGTCTGTGCAACCTCTGCCACTGCTTTACTGTTCCATTGCTGAGAAAGCTTTTCTTCCATTCCAGGCAGAACCTTTCATATTTCAGTATATGACCATTGGCTTTCCTCCTACTACAGTGCACTTCTGATTAGAGCCTTCAACACAACCTTCTCACACATATGAGAAGGCTGCTAATATGTCAGGTGACCTTATTAAACTTGAAAACAAAACTAGAACTGAGAAGAAAGCCTGACTAGTCTTAAGACTCAGCAACAGTGACTCTGAAAGTCTTTTCCTGTTCTAATTCTCTAATTCTCATGGCAGCTAGATTTAACCTGAGTGTTGATGCATTAGTACGTTACAAAATCGATCACGCTATTGTCCGACTAGTAAATATATGTCTGATGTATGACATAAATTAATTCCAACTTAGAATATCACTCTGTGCTGGTTTGACATTTGTGGAAATTCCCTAAGTCAGTATCTCTCCTTTTGTCCTTCTGATTAAAGAATCCTATTTTGTAGGATACTAGTTTATTTAGTGAGCTATTCTGAGAGGAAATGAAAATGCATACAGGTGTTACAGCAAAAAGAAATGATCTGCAGTTTATGGTCATTATGGTATAGTGTTTTGTGTTTATGGTTTCATTGGACATTTTATATTATGTTTACATATTTTTATTTATTGAAACAACTTTAATCACTAAAAGAATTTGGAATGCCTTATATCGCAAATCTTCCTCCTTTTTATTCAAATGAGACATTTCAGTTTGGAAAGGAACAGACTAATGAGAGGTTTTGATCTTGATGAGGCAAGAAATAATCAGCAAGGAATTTTTTTATGGAATAGATTATTAAGGAATGTGAATGACATGAGAAAATAGTGAAGATAAAATTGAAATATTCCTATGAGGAACTTATTGTAGTAAAAATGTAGTATTGTAGTAGTAGTTTTTAGGAAAAAAGAAACCAGTAAGCATAGTCAAAATTACATAGATTTAGGAAGAAGCAACTATTGAAAGTGATAGCAGCATGTTTTCTGTTTGCAAATATGTAATATTGACAGCTGACCTTGAGTAGTAAGTTTATATAATTTGTATAGTCTTGATCAAATAAAAGTTGTACTGAGTTGAAGGCATGGGACGTATTCCAAGTAATGGACTGCTGCTTAAAATTTTTAGTGTCTACAATATTAAGAGTTAAAAAATACTGGTATTCTCTAAAGTTACTTTTATGGAATGAACTCTAGTGAATGGCGTGGAAAACTACTTTCCATTTGTTGAGAGCATTTTGATTCTTCTGGCAAGGTAAGTTCACAAATACCATTGGTATTCTTGCTATAGGGATACCAGAGCATTATGTACTGTAATAGTAATTTTTAGTCTGATGTCCCATGTGATTTCTTATTAAACTAAATCAGGCTTTTAAAAAAGATATGTGCCTTGTAATTATTTTAAACCTAGCAATTATAGATCCAAATCCCATTTTTTAATTGCATGGATATTCAAGAAAAATACATTCTTTTCCAGGAATATATCATGTGGGAGAGTTGTTAAGCTGTTAAAAATGCAGACTGTATGAGGAGTAATTTTTGTATTTCTTGCTTTCAAGAATAATGTTTTTCCTGCATGTCTAGTCCACCTCACAGTCATGGAATATAATTAATACAAGGTACATGTAAAAGGTAATGGTAAGGACAGAAAGTCTATTTTTACTGGAAAATACTGAGCTTTAATTATAGCAGCTCTTTGCCCATTAATTTTTCAGTTAGTTTTATGTCTCTAAAGGCAAGCTATTATTTTGGAGGAAAATTCTGCCAAGGGTAGATAGAAATACACAATAACATAAAAAGATAGTAATGATAATGGAGACAAAGTCAGTGAAACATTAGGTTCTCAGGAAACTATACTAAGCAAAAAAACTCTTTAACATTTTACAGTTTTGATTTTGCTATTGGAAGGTAATTATTAAGGAGCTAATATAGAAAGGGATGTGTTTTGTTAGTGTTATTTAATAGTATCCAGTGAATGTCCCTTCTGTTTGTATGAAGCATAATAGGAAAATTAAAAATGGCACAAGCTGATGTAGCTGCTTTGATTTTGCTTTGAAGTATAGTACTGCTGTAGGCAAGTATTCCTTACTGTGTAATATTATAAAGGTATGTATCACACTAGGTGAAACATTAATCCAAATCTTGGATTCTAAGGAGGTGTCAGAGGTCTGTGTATAAGCACAGCTCCTGGATTTTGGGATCTTTGTCTTGGGTGAAATAAGAGCTCTTTTACCTGCTTGACATTCTCCAAAACATACACTGTAACAGGGCTGCTAGCCTGAAAAGTAATCAGAACTATTTCCAGAAACCTTTGTTTTAGTTGGATATCATCTAAATAAGCAAAGTCCCTAGTCTGAGCTTAGTTTCTTTCTTTTATGACTATATCATGGTCAAACAAAATTTTTTTTGCCTTTTTTTGGGCTTTGTTTTCAGTGTAACATGCTGAATAAATCCAGATATTACGCTGTCTTAGGCTGATTTCTCCCAGTTTTATGCTGTGGCTTCGTTGCTGCATCTTGCTCATGCTCTTTTCCTACTTTTACTGTATTTTTGTCAAATCCTGTGATAGTCAACCCTTTTCTTTCCTGAACTTCTTGGTTCCAGTCTTAATCCATTCTCCTTTTGACTTGCCTCTTTTTTCTTCTTTAATGCACAGCAGGGGACTTCAAAGTGTTAGGTATGGATAAGTAGAATTGTCTCTTGCATGGCAGTTTCAAGATTAAAGACGCTTTCTCTGAACTGGGGTTTATGGTGACCATTTTCCCCTCCCTCCATCACTTATTGCAGGGCAGGGGAGTAACTAGAAAATACAGAAATTAAAAAGAAATGCAAGTGTCAGGTAGTGCTATAGAAATGCTTTAAATCTTGACTGCTGGAAAGGGTGTTTTGAACTATTACAGTAATTATTCAGATTTTCCAATTTGAAGACATGGACTGTTTTTTTCTCAACCTGCTGTTGGAAGAAGAAAAGCTTAATTGCTCTTAGGGGTGTGATCTTGTTGAGAAGCTACATTTAGTTCTTCAAATGAATTGTCCCCATAGTGGAATTACATTGTCATCTGTTTCTGTTTTTTGAGCTAAGTGAATACTGGATGTTTTAGAGCGAAATGCAAGAATTCCAACATTATAGAAGCCAGCTATCTTTACATTTCTGATGAGACTTGGAGTTCTCTTCATATAATTGCTTGGGTTTTACCCAGCTGGTGTGACATACTGCAGCTGGATATAGCAATTCTGTTATGTCAGCTACTTAATTCTTTCATTAGTTATCATTTTTCATTCTCCTGTATTTGCGATGAAGCTGAATACCAGGTATTTTAGTAATTGGAATTCCTGGAGAAAGTTTTCAAAGTAATAATGATTAAAAATACTAATAAATTAATCACTTGCTTTGCTACAAGCCAAGAAGACTGAGAAGAGTTTTCAAGCTGACCGATAGCTTTCCTAACTATTTTAGGCAGTCAAGGAGTCCATAAGGTTTCTATTTTCATCTATCTCCCAGAATATTGTCCTTACCTTTTTGCTATCTTTTCAAAGAAAACAGTTAGGAAAAATCCATTTTTTGCTATCTCAGTATCAGCCTATTTAGTGTGAATTCAGTGGATTGTACACAGAATTTATTTAATGTGTATTACTTTCCGTTTGGATAGCAAAAAATACATTCTCCAAATGTGGTTGTGCCTGTTTGATAGATGGCTCCATCAGCTCTCTTACTTTGTGTTTTCTGATATTTTGGCTTTTGATGGGCTATACCAAATTCTGTTCCTCTCCTTGAATGATTCTGTCATCTCAGAAACTCAGACCTCAATTAACTTTGGATTTGTAAAGAATAAATCAGTCATCCATCTACAGTGATTTCAGCAAAAGAAGTTAAATAATAATTTGTTTTAATTGCTTGATAGAAAGGAAATTTTCCAAAGGATTGCACTTCCAAAGGATGACTAGAGTTAGAAAATAAAATAGGGATTTTGTCAGAGGGTCTCTTGGATATCAAGAGTTTGTTGTGATTTGTGATCAGACACGTGAGTCCATTTTTACCCTGTAGAATGGAGAAAAGTGACAGCCTTGCCTTCCAGAAGGGCACTTCCCTTGCATCAAAAATGTACAAAAGCAAAATGGTTTTTTTTTGTTACGGTCTGCTACAAGCAAAGGAATTGGGAAGAGAGAGGATGATTTATTTTATTTATGTATTTATTTTCTAAACTGGTCATACTGTTGTTCATGGTTCCCAGGATTTAAATGCAGTTTTTTATGAGTGCTTGACAGTGAATATTGCTGTTGTAAGTAGTTATGACTGTGCTTGGTATACTCTTTCAGTAAACATCTGACTGGCAGGTTTAGAATTGTAGTATATACAATGTAAAACACCTGTTAGATATCTGTTATACTTAATCTTTTTGCAGATTCTTTTAGAGTCCCTCTTGGCTTTTAAAGAATACAGTTTCTGTCTGTATTCAAGAGCTCTTCCAGTGCTGTGGAATTGTGTTATAAGAAAGATAACGTACAGTTCAGAGGGGTGAACTGCACTATTCTGGGCACGGTCTTAGGAAATGGTATCTAAAAATATGCTGTTTGTGCCAGCAAACCAGATCACTTCAGAGACATTAGGAGATATTTATATCTACTCATTTTAGATAGAGCATAAGCTTTAAAGCAAAGCTTTGAGGCACTGACATAACAGCATTTGCAGTTCTGTTGAAAGCCCGTACGGTTGTGTCTTGCTATAGCTCTCACAGCTCCTGGTTTCATCAGTTAACTCTGTATTCCGTTCACTGGGCTTAGATGAGGTGGTTGTGATCACCAAAGTGCTAAGCACTTGATCTTCTGTCTTTCAAGAGAGCTTTTTATAAAACTTGCTTTGATGTGTACTTCGTGTCCAGGCTACTTTCCCAGTGGGATCGCTTTTATGCCGCTGTCTATTCGTGTGTTGCAGTATCCCATATGTTATCAATGAACCACAGCTTGCCAGCAGATTTTGAGCTTATCACCAAGGTAGTACCTCTACCACATTCAGCAATAAGAACAACTACTTCTTTAATTCATTGAATTTGCCTTGTGTAAATTCGCACAAAGTCTTGAAAAATTCTCTTCACAGATACAGAATATTTCCTAAATGCAAGGGAAAAACTGTCTGGAAAAGGGAATAGTGCTGGACCAAACTATTGTCATGACCTCAGTCTTCTCATCTCATGCCCTCCCACTTCCTTTGCTGCCTTCATTTGAATGATTTGCTGAGTTTGAATGTAAGCCTTTAGGCAAGTTTCTTTCTAACAATGTCAGTAGAAAGCTGTTCTAACTTAAAATACTGAATAGGAAAATGATCAACAGAAAAGAGCTGGTGATTTTTACAGCATTGCAGTAAGCGCTAAAAAGTCCACATGCATGGTTATGAGATGAAATAAAGAAATATAGTACAGAGCATTCACTGAAAACATTTTTTTCAATATTTGTCTGTTAAGCATTCAGTCTATCAGGCATTCAGTCTGTTGCTGCATTTCCTATGGTAGCACTTGATGAGAAAATTGAGCTATTGCAAAAGAAGCTGCAGACTTTTTACCAGAATACCTCGAAGCATGTGTGGAAATAAAATGGATGATTTTCTAGAGAACCGAATTTGTGTATTTCCCTCCATCTTACATTCTGAAGCTGGTCTGAGTTATGAAGATTGTCATTTAGGTTTCTCTAATGCTGTCCAATCTTTTCTGGATCCCATCAAACTGTACACATGCTTCCAGGGTGAACATGAGACTGTTTTATTTTACCAGGTGGCTTTGTTCTTAGGCTTTCAAAATGCCATGAGTATCAGTAGGTTAATTAGATGGGTATTGTTAGATTTTCTTCAATTTTTCGTTTGAAATTCTTGTTTTCTGTGATCCAGTAAGATTTATCTGTAGAATAAAAACTCCTCTATGTTTATGTGTCACATTTCTAAATGTCCTTTGCAGTTTGAAAGACTACTTTTGTTCTGTTGTTTGTATATAATCACTCGTGTTGAATATAATTGAATATATTCATATAATATGTTTATTTCCTATGCATTTATAGTGCTTTAAAAGTTTCTATTGCTAAGAATGGAGAAACCTGAGGCTTTAATATGCCAGTCTCTGTTCATATGGCTATGAACCACAGTGTAAATTTTGTAACCAACTCTGACTTTGCTTTACTGTGCTTTGAAACTGTTTTCATTAATAATAAATTGTAGTCAGTTAAGACTACATGAAGTTTTCTCATAATCTCTAATCTGATGCCTTTCATTTCTGTAAAACCCACTTCAGTTTTCTTCTATACATAAGAGTCATGCTGTATTTCATTGAGGTAGTACAGAACTTTCTTGTTAGCAATTTGAAAGGTCCTTAGTGCAGTTGCACTTGAAATCACAGTTCAGAGCTAGAGGACCCTTCTGGTGCTTCCCTGTCTGGATACTGCTTACCAGGTGCAGCTCAGGAACCTGCTGGCCATAGTGTTAGGATGCTTTCTTCTTTTTGTAAGCTATAATATCTGCCATTCACTTTTTTTTTCACCTATACTGAACACAAATACAACCTCTCAGCCAAGTCTTTGTATTCAAATGTTGAATATATTTTGTTTGTTGCCATTTTTTTAAAGCTTTCCCCAATTTTAAGCATAAAACCAAAAAGAGCATCAAGTTGAGAAATTACTCCATGGTGGTTCTACTTCAGATTAATGGTCTGTCTTGTTCTCCCAGGACTCTCAAAGATCAATTTGACTTCTAAATGCTGCTCACGCCCTTCTTTTGAAAGGCCACTGATCATCTTGGCTTATGTAGGCTTTGGAGTGGGACATGAGACTCATAACAGAAATTGCATGCAAACCTTAAAATTTTCTTTGTAAGAGGCATTTATACTTAGCTGACTGCCTCAGATATTTTTTTGTTTTTCACAAATTGTCTTTGGCAAGGGAATCTTCCTTATAACAAGGGGAAACCCTCCTAAATATAGAAAAGCTTCAGGAGCATTCTGCTTAGCTGAGGTGTTTGGTGGAGGAGATGTTTGGGTTTGTATGATTTCTTTATTTCTAACATAGCTGTTCATACTGTTTCCTTGCTACAAAAGTTAATGGTTTATGGACTGCCATGTTATGTGGATAGAAGCCTTTTGACTGTTCAGCTATCCTTGCTGTTGGGTTTGAAAACTGATTTTCTGGCACTGAAACCTGTGATGTCAGGCAGGTTAGGTAACTTCTTTGCTTTCTGTTCTTGATGTGGACCATCAGCTTTATTAGCCTTGGAATCTGTGTCCTTAGATGAATTCCTTAAGCCTACTGTGAGTTCCGTGGGTTTTATTCTGCTTTTCCAGTACCACATAATGTTGTGCAGTGCTACTCTTCTTAAGCTTTTAGTTCCACACCTGTTTCTTAGTTGAAAAAAAAGGCTTCCAGAATATATAAGTACAATAGAGTTCTCCTTTATATCATTCTCATCTGTGTTAAGAACTTTTTGATATTTCAGTTGTAAGACTCTGTTTCCCAACAAAAGTCATGTGACATCAGCAGTGAGGTGCAATAAGAGCTCTCTTAGGATTACTTAAAATAGAATGGAAGACTTTGAGTATATAAGGTTGTGTGGCCTTGAATGTGATTTTTATTTGATATATGAGCTGCGACATAGCTATTGCATGACTGAGATGTGCCTGTAAGCGATGTAGTGTACAGATGGGGTTTCTCTGAAACAAAGCCAGAGACTAAATCTGAATGTGCTCATTTAAAGGGTAAAGAATACTTCATAAAACATATGGAAACATTTCTATGTTTTTTCATTAAGAAGGCTTCTTACTCCTTACGCATTTTTTATGATTGTTCATGCTAATGTGTCATTTACCTGAATCAAGACTGCCTATGCATCAGTTCAGTTTAGTGACATTTCTATAGTGGTAAAATATTTTATTTGAAAACCCACTAAATATACTTTTCTATTATTCCGGAGCTTTTCGTCATTTCAAAGGTGAAATAAGTCTTTTCTTAGAACTGCTGGAAAAAACCTCACTGCTTTGTATTGCAAAACACTTTATTTAGGAAGAATATAAAACAATAGTAATAGGGCTGTTGCACAGTAGGATTTGAATTAAATGGTTATTGGGACCCACTGGAATAAAATCCAGAATTATATAAATTTGAACAAAAAATGTAAACCATATTTATAAAAGAGGATCTCACTATTCAGAAGTATGGATGCTGAAAATGTGCAGGAGCCATAGCAGCCCACAGCCCAGCAAGGGTTTTCTGCGTCGTGCCATGTCAGAAGGAGAATTGAGCATCCAAAGCATCTGAGCTGCTGTGGTCTGTAATTACTTACAAGAACCCTGTGGAAGAAATACAGATTATTAATTTTTGTCATTTTATGGGAAAAAAACCAACAAAATGTCTAAGCACTAATTGGTAAATTTTTCTACTCAATTTATTTTCAGGGATGTAAGGTGGAAATTGCAAATCCTAAGTTTTTCAGTCCTGCCCACATATTTGCCACCTGATTTTCCTGATTAGACTGTGCTTTAAATTCAAAACATCCTTTAGCAATATGTACAGGATCTAAGATATTATGAAAGGATTTTTTTTTCTACTATGATGTCAAATCTGTACTGGGTTTTAATACTAAAATGTATTAAATTAATGTAGTGATGGCATTCATGGCTGCTCTTCAGAATTACTAATTTAGTAAAATAGGGCCCTGATGCTTGAGGTTCCTAGGGAGTAGGTCGAAACAAATAATATTTACCTTAGAAAAGAAGGGTATTAAGTACATTATAAAGCAATGGTTTGTGTGTTGTTTGCAATTGTCATATCTCATTTATAATGGATCAAGAGTTTTGCTTTGTGTCCCCTCAGACCCATGATTACAGTGGGTACAAGCCAGATTTTTTTAAAAACTATATTTTCAGTCTGACCATACACCTAATGGAAGGCATTAGGTTTCAAGAAATAAACATGTAACACTTGGATCTAGCTCTTACAAAGTCACAGATAGTCTTTTAGAAACTTTTAGCACCTTTTATTCTTGTACACCCTCTTGATGTGTTTTGGTGCCAGATTTTGCTTTGTAGGCATGTTTATAATGTTAGGGGGGTTTTAAAACCTCATCTGTCCTGTCTTAAAAATGATGTGCTTTCCTTTCATTTTTGGGATGTAGGCCCATACTACTGTGTAAAGGGGCACTATACACTGCACTCCTGACAGCAGCTTTCCCATGTGTATAGTCAAGCAGAAATGTGAGCAGTTGGCTGAGCTTGTAGATCCAGCTGGAAGTTGTTCCTTCTGAGGGTTTTTTTTCAGTCATTTTAGCCATTTTTCTGTCTGCAGTAGCATGTTCATGTAACTCATGAGCATGAGAGGCAACTCAAGGCAGAGGGGATGATGGCATTGCCCCAGTGGAGAATGCCTCAAAGCAGAATGAATTTGCTGGTCTTGGTATCACTCTGCAGTAATCTCAAGCTCATATTTTAATGCATCAGGTTCTTTTACTTTCTGAAAGATGAACAGTCTTGCAGGTTAAGATCATTTGCATTCTTCACATGTTTAATGTAATTAAATACTAGTTTATTATTGTTTACACTGGACTTAGGTAAATGGTACAAGATTATTTATACTTCATCTATTAATGCTGAAATCCATATTGTCTCAATGAAACAGATGTCAAAGTTGATGAAGTTTTACATTCTGCTGTGCTGTAAGGTACTTGTAGCGTTGTGCCAAAAATACTTTGTGTTACTCTGAGAGGAAAAACAGCTGAATTTTTTCTTAATAACATCCCTACAGTGGAAAGTCACAAAACAGAGACCTGCAGTCAGTGTGTCGGAGGGATTTAGCATCTCAATTTTGAATGAGGAACTTTTGTAATGCAGAGTTTTCTATACTGCTACTATTTGGTGCTCATTTCAGAAGATGTCACTACTTAGCCTCTCTTGTATGGTGAAATTTCTGCACAGATACTATTGTAAAGATCTTGTCTGGTTTTTTTTTTTTTTT
>VZRX01001072.1:183586-215501 GCA_013398075.1 Notiomystis cincta
TTTTTTTTTGGCCTTAAGGAGAGGGCAAAATATCAGCAGTGAAAGGTTGTCGTCTATTTTGGAGATGCAAGAGGAGAAATTAGAAGTGAGGGTGGAGAAATTTTTGGTAGTAGGAAGGTATGTGTGGAGACTGTGTCTGCAGAGGGATCCTGCAGTTGTGAAGAGTTGTGAAGCAAGCCTCTGTACAGCTGCTGGAGTGCAAAGAAAACTGCTATTCATATCCAAAACTATTCTAAGCATTAATATTATCCCCAGTATAAAACCAGTTTAAATATTTTTAGTAAGACCTGCCATGCCTGGCAGTTTGGTTAACCAGATGATTTTTGGTTAACAAGAACAGTCCTCCTTGTATGGTATTACTGGAAGAAATATGAATTTATTGTATTTACTTTTTCGGGAATGGTGGCAGGGTTAGTTTGGTTTCCTCTGTGTTTGTGCAAATAGCCAAGATGCATCTCCTTCAAGTCTCTCAGGAATTTATTTCCTTCTAATTAATTGATTTCAGTGTACAAAAATCTTCTGTACATCAGGCCCTATGGCTGTATTTTGTACAGGTTCTTACTAAATAAGTAAATACGTTACCTCACCTCTTAATTGCCCAGCTATGCCACTGATGACCCGATCCTTACAGCCGCCCTTGAAGCTCAGCCAGATTCCAGGGACCTCTCTGTAATATGCTGCTCTGGGCAGTTCTTAGCATATAGAACCAAACACCTTTTCCCTTGGTTTCATTTCCACTTTCATTTGCTCTGTGATTTTTATTTCCTAAGGAAGACTGACTTTCAGTTGCTTGAATATGTAAATGATCTACGTGTTTTGCTATCACTGGGTGCAAGTGTCTTTGTTTTCATTTTTCTTTCTTTGTATTTCTCTCAAATATGTAATATATTTGTGAGCAAAGTAACTGATCAGCAATGCTGCTGAGATTGTTTAGGTGGTGTTCTAAGATCCTTATCATTACTTTTTTTTTGTTTGCTTTCTAATTTCTCAGCAGAAATGTTGTAGACCTCTGCAAATCTTTACGAATTGTAACAGAAATGTTAGCTTATATGCAGCTGTTAAGCAGCCTAATGAGATGTAAAACTGTGGTGTTCATTTAAAAAAAACCCCAACAAAACCCAAACTATTATCTGTACAATGGGTGGAGTAATTCTAAATTAGTAGGAGTCTAAAACTGCCAGCAATCTCCATTTTTAACATTAAAAACTGTCTTCTGGAGAAACAAAATTTGATCAGCAAGATTGTTTATTCTTAAATTTTCTTGGCCTTACCTTATATTGAGGTGCTTAGCAGAAGAAATAATTTGTTGTATAAGGAATTAATTTTTTAAAAAATCTATGTCTTGTCTTTTTTTTTATACATTGCATTTATGTGTGTCCATATCAGCATGGACATATTAAGATTCAAATACCTTTTAAAGAAGTGTTGTTAGAGTAGTATGTGTACTATTAGTACATGTATAAATAGTGTGCATGTATATTAGTATGTGTCCTATTAGTACATACTAATATTAATTTACTTCGTTAGAAACAATTAAATTTCTTTTTACTTGAATCACTGTTTGGGGTAAATTCTCTTTCACAAATCATGTTAACTTCTCTTTCCTTGCTGTCCTGTTGTAAGTATTTCATGCCCTTTGTGTATTTTCTCCTGTTGCAATGCATTATTTTGCATTAGCAAGGTGATCCAAGTCTTTCCACCTGTGACTGTAATGGCAGATGTGTAGCTTCCTGTGCCTGAATGAAGCCTGCTGGAAGTTGGTGTTCAACATCAGCTGCCATTTCATCTAGCTGATCTACACATTGCTTCTGTGTACTCTGTGAAAAGTTTATTAGTTACTGTTTCCTCTAGGAATTAAGTTGAACCATGTGTCTGATTATTAATTATGCATTCTGGTTGGTGTGTTGAAAAAATTTATTTCTTGTATTTATTGACATTGACTGAAGTCCTGGGATCCACACTATAAAATGTTACGTAATCACTCCAAGTAGTAGCTAATGCACTATGATGTAAATGGAGAGGCTACACACTGGAATTTTTTATTTATTCTGTGATATAATTGAACTTAAAGAGAATTTTTCCCTTGCTTATATGCATGTCATTTGATGTTTCATTACTGTGGTTCATTATGCATTTGCTGAGTAGGGGCTTCTTAGCCCTGCAAAGGTAATTTCTGTTCCTGTGTGTTGTAGAAGTGTGTTGGAAAGTCCTGAAAGAAGACATAAGTTAAAGCCTAATTTAACATGTCTTGTTTGATTGTTGGATGGAATGTCAGTTAGCTCAACTTACCTTTAATTCTTTGGTGACTTCTCATAAGATATCCTGTTTATCCAGAAGAAATAATCGAGTTCTTCCCAGTGAAGGAGTTATTAGTTGAGCTCAATTTGCCATCCTGAGAAGAACCACAGGCTTGCCTCTGGAAGTAATAATTACAAATGAGCAAGAATACCACTGTTACAGATGCAGTAATTTTAGTTTTGTTCCATAAGCAATCATCCTCAGAGCAGAATTAACTTGAATGTGGATAACCCAAATACAGATTAGGGAAGGATTTTATCCTCTCCAAAAGTCAATTAATGCACTTGCATGGACCCCCTTGCTCTAACACTGCACTGCTAGCATATATGAATTTAAGATATGTATATCCATTAAATGTAGGCTTACATTTTTGTTTGTGGAGAAAGAATCTCGTAAGGAGAAATGTTATGTGGTGTATGTTTCTGGGAGTGGCTGGAGACTATTGAGCAGAAATAGTTAATGTGAAGTTTGTGAAAATGCATGGTGGTGTAGATTCTGTGTTGGAATACAGTGTTCTAGATATGGATGTAATCTTTCTGCAATTGTAGTAGGGTATGCTTGTGCCTATAGGACAAAATTAATGCAAATGAAATAACAAACATCCTTGTAGTACTTACTGTGTTCCAATTTTTCTGCATTATAAAAAGAGGAGATATTTTCTGTCTGTGATGTGCTAAATATTGAATTAATTTCCAAAGGAATGTCTGCTTTTCATTTTTAAGATGGCATTGTATTTAATGCATTCTAGGCATGTGAAAATGATTATGGAAATGAGGGTATGTGATCTGAACTTCACTGCCACTTGGGTGTGCAGTGTAACTTGTGTTAAAGGCCAATGTTATTCAACAGTTCTGCTAATAAGGGCAGTTCTTTGCTAGCACAATAATCCCATTTTATTTCTCTTTAGGATACTTCTTTTTTAATAGATACAGAAATTAAATTCTCAATATTGAAAGTTGAATTGAGAGCTTCATTGTTGACTTTTTAATGGTTTTATGTGGGAAAAGTGACTTGCCTGAAAAAAAGTTCTATTAATGGAAAGCCCCATACGTTTATTTCCTCATTCCACCACCCCATTTGCCAGTATCAGAGTTCTAGTTTTTATATCAGTGTTTTTCCAAATATGTAGTAAAGTAGCAAAGAGAAGACAGTAGCTCTTCTGATTTGGACTAGTAGAAGGTCTGTTGCCGTTTGTCTTTTCTCTTACAGGCTGATTTTTATGCTATTTCTTTACTAATCTCTCATATATAAATCTTCTCACTCTGCTGATGACTATAACTAGCAAAATTGTGGCATGATAATCCCTCTGTAAGAACAGTAGTGGCTCCTTATGGTGGGGCAGTTTTAAAATAACCTGGACTATTGACCATCTCTCAGTTTACTGTTAACTAATTATGCTAATTGGAGAAGTTTATTAGTTAACATTACTCAGTCATAAATTAACTTGCTAAAATACGATGTGTGAAGAGCTGCGTTTGGACAGTTTGAAGAGCTTAGGAGAATTGAGTTCTTAGCTTAAGACAACAGCTGGTCAGGTGACTAGAAAGAAATTCTTTTTCTCCTGTGAGCTCTCTGACTTAAAGTCCAAGGGAAAAAATACTATTTTTCATAGTTTTATTGATGCAGATAAGAGAATATGCAGTGTGTTAGAATATGATGGAGAAATGTAGTGTCTTTAAGTATTTAATTTAACTAGGCTTTAACCATAGATTTATAATTAATGTCTAAATACTTAGCAGTGCTAGAGCAGTAAATGGGTTTCTAAGATTAATTATCTGGTTGGTTCTGCAAGACTTCAAGATAATAGAGGACAAACAGTGTTTTATTTTGGTAAATAAGCATCTTAATTTCTTTGTTGAAAAAATTTTACTTGATGGAGTTAAAGCCTTAGAAATGTATTTCACCAAAATATTTGCCAGGAGAATTTTTTTTCTCTCAAGAAAGCATTAAATGAAATCCACATTTTATGGGCATGTTATGTAAGGAAACTACTTATCAATGCACATCTGATACAAGTAGGTAGCATGGAAATACTTTATCCTCTTTTCCGCACAGAAATATTTTCCCTGGATCTTTGAGTAAGGAGCATGAAGTTAGAACTTCATTTTAATGTGGAAACAAAAAAGAATATGTAGTTTATTTATCAAGTTATTTTGCCTTAAATAGTATTATAAAATACAAAACAGTGGTCGTTGCTTACTGATTTAATTAACAGTAGATGTAAGAGATACAATTTACTACCAAAAAAAAAGTAAAATCTCAAAGATGAAGCAGTTGTGTAGTTTCCAAGCAAGTAATACAGGACACATTTAAAAAACATAAGAAATGGTTTAATTTCATTAACTGTGGTCTAATATGTTGTGCATCCCACTCTTGGTAAACCACAGCGGCATTTACTGGCTATTGCTTCAAAGCACTACTGGTTTTCATCCCTTTCATTGGCCAAATGTGTCATAAGAGCATTAACTGAAGTCTGGAAAACAGTTCTCATGGATTTTGCTTTAATGATAAATCTAGCATATAGTACACTTGCTGATATAATCAAGTGAATGGAATTTCCAAAATCTTAACTTAATGTCTTTTAAGTATGAAGCAATAATGTTTTTTATGAAGTAGCTTTTAAATGGCATTTGTTGAAGTGGAGAGCAGCTGGATTAGAAGGGTCTGTTTCTAACTGCAATCAGCAATGATCATGGTATCATATTACAGTCACCCTATAAAATAGCTTGTATTTTAAGAAAAATGGGGGAAGAAAAGGGAAGGTAGGAATGGAGAGAAAAGAAGCATGGTCTGTGTGATGCCCAAAGGGGTCTGGAATTGGTTACAGTTCGGTAATGTTGCTTCAGCTGTTTGAGCAACAGTAGTATAGTTCTCAATAGAGGAAGTTCTTTATCAATTATTAGGTTTTAAAAATGTTTTAGAGATACAGTCAACATGCATTTCTCAAGCATTTTAATATCTAGGGTGGCTTTTTAATTCTAATGTTTACCAGGTTTAAATTTAACTAAAATAGTGACCGTAATTATAGAACCTTTTGCACTTCTTCCCTGTGTTTCTTTGTAATACAAATCTTTTTTACCACTTTTGCATTTGTATCCATTTGTGTAAATGGAGTGTATCTATGCACAGTCCATCTTTTTCAGTTGATAGGCTTTTGAAACAGGGAAAATACTTTCTTTTGTTTCTTACAGTACACTGAATATGTTAATGATGGCGTGTTCTAAAATTTGTCACTGCTGAGCCTCAAACTTTAATTTAGGAAACCATTGTATCCTCCTAGCAATTGTTTATCATTCTGTTCTTTAATGTGTAGCATCAGTAAATTAACTGCAAGAATTTTCTGTTGTTGCTGTTGCATTAATAGCTTGTATTTTTGTGAAGTAGGCAAGCTGTATCTACTTCACTAAATTATCAAATTCTGCTGGCTTACCATAGTGCAGAAATGTCTTGCATAATAAATGCATAAAAATTTTGGAGACATGAAATGCTCTTACTCACCAGTGCTGGTTTTCAATATTCTTGAATACTTCCCAAGCAGGGATCTTCTGTACTTTAGTTTTTATTAATTTAATTTTTAAAAATGATATGCTGTCTGCAGCAAGAAATGAATTTCAAAAATTATTTTATTTACTTTTTGGCTTTTTGTTTGTTTCTAAAGTGTTTGATACACTCTTAGGCAGGATCTGATTGAGACATACATAATACAACTGTACCTAAAATTCCAGCCAGCTAAGGCAGGCAAATCTTTAAATTTGAGTTTTAAATTAAAAGAAAAAAAAAAGTATAAATTATTTGATTGTGAAGAAAGTCTAAATATGATTTGACTTGTGCAAACAAAAATAATATAATCATCCCTGCCATGTAGCTGTATAGACACATCCTCTATCATAAGAATTGTGTTTCCCTATCCATTAGTTCCAGTAAGTTTAGTTTTCTTCCTGGAAAAGACCTCTTGTTGAAAGTTGCTTTTCTTACCTGAGGTCTCTAGACAAAGATGAGGGTCTATGGCCTGATTTAGTTGTATTGGAATTCAGGGACTGTCTAAGGGAGGATTACATCATGATCTGCTTAGATCATTAAATTTAATTTTTTTAATTGCAATGGGTTTTCTTGAAGGGCTCAGACCACTTTTAAGTCCATACATACAACAAGGCTAAGCCAAGTTCCACCATTAGTCTGCTCAGGGAAGTAGCTTCTGGTGTTCTGCTGGCTTTTATGGACTTCCCCATTTGCAGAGCCCTACAACTATGAGTGTTCAGGGCTCTCCTTCCTTGTCTTCTGTCTCTTACTAGAATATTCCATCCCTCACCAATCCCTTTGTCCTTCTCCTTGCTGTCTTTCCCTCTTAAATTTATATTCTCTTATAATTCACTGCATAATATTAGTACTTTAAACCACTAATTCCTCTTTTAGATTTTTTTTGTAACATTCACAAAAACTCTTCCTTAAAGATGTCCTGAGAAGTCACATTTTTGGAAAGGCATGGTTTTGCTTAATGGGCATCACAACATTTTGCTCATATTGTGGTCATCTTTAGCTGTTTTTCAAGGAAGATACTTTAGATTTTTTTCTGAAGTAGGGTGACTTGATTTCTTGTAAATTCTTATTAAGATTGCAGGTCATTTTAATAAAGCAGTTATTGTTCTTTTGAATATAGCTTTTTTCATCACTAGTATAGTATGCTATTGAATCTTGAAAAATTTGCCTTCAAACCATCAGTTACTTTCTGCCATATTCCATTTATTACTGTATCTTTGATATGAACTCTGCCTTCAGTCTACCAGATTAGTAATTCCATTGTTAAAGCTGTGTTTGTGTATCTTGTAGGCTGTAGATCCAAGATGGGTGCAAAATATGTATCCCTGAACTTACAAATTTTCTGTGTTGATTCATCAAGATAGTTGTTTCAATGAAAAGGAATAATTAACTTTGCCTTTTAGATTTGCCCTTTGTTGGAAGAAAAGGGTTAAAAGTGGAAGAATGGCAAGGAGGATAGTAAAGTGCTCAAGTGACCTTGCTGCTAAGAATTGGGAGAGTGGGAAATCTCCATTTCTTATGCCTAGTGCAGTTCATCCTCTGCCCAATTTGAGAAGTAGGCTTCCTGTGTAGAGATAACACACCCTAACAGACATGCTCGAGCCACCTGCTGGGACAGTGAGAGAACAAAAGCTCAGAGATCATAAAAGCTCAGCCTTGTGATAAACTACACATGCATGAAGCCCTTTGGTATATTGGGGCAGGAAGTGGCCCCTCCTGCTGTCTGCTGGGGAGAGCTGAGCCTAACAGAGCCTGTGTCTGGGTGTGTCTCTGCCACCCAGCACGGTTAGTGAGGGAATGAAATAAATCTACTCTTTGCATTTCAGCTGTGATTTGGTGGTTGCCCTGATCACCTGTATATGTTGATTCATACCCCCTGTGTTCTAAATAACCATTTTTTGTTTTGAAATATTTATTTTTGATTTTGTTACAACACGTTTTAGTGGCTTTTATACTGAATATGGCTGAGTACTGTTCATCTGAGTCTGGCACCTTTTCAGCATTTACTACAACCTGTTTGGCTTAAAAATACAGCTACCGTTATACACATGAGTAAATGACTGTGTTGTTGTTAGTTATGTATCAGTAATTATAATGATTAGATCTTATGTTACCATAATATTAACGTAACCTTCATGTCCATTTCTGAGCCACCAGTAGTGATATTCCTGGTGGATGACACATACGTGGTCTTGAAATGTCATTAGGTCATGTTTAGGAAAGTGACCTTTAGGAAGCCCCTTCTCTTCTTTCTTGAAATGATGCAATTAACTTAATGAAGCAGGGGCAGTTGGGAATGGATTCCTGCTCACAGTGTTCCCAGGTGCTGCCAAGTCCTGGTCTGTTCAAGGAAAAACGTGGTTATGTTCTCCGTGCTGGTCAATGTCTACTGTACCAATGTGTCAAATTGACATCTTCCCCTCAGCCCATGGAATCTGAAAGAGCTGTTTTGAGTGTGAAAACATGTCACAGTCAGAAGAGAGGGCAATTTGAAAGGTCTGGTAAATTCTTGTGTTTCCAAACAAGCACCAAAGAGAAGCAAGCACAGGTGCCTGCATATTTGAACTCAAAGTTTAATGGATGAAATTCACCTAGGATCAGCCCTGACAGTGTTCATAGTTTCTCATCTCTTCTGAGGCAATTTTTAAATGCTGAAGTACATGCCATAGAGTGCCTGTTCTGAATAGATAGGTGGTAAATGGTGTTATAAATTTTGTTTATTTTCTTACTGATTCACTTTATTCTTGATTTTGACATATGAAGTTTCTCAAAGGAAACATGCATAAAATTATGTTTACTGCTTTTTCTGGTTGATTAAAATATTTTTAACATCTGTATGACCACCATGAAATTCCGTGGATGTCTTCTAAAGAGTACTGAGAGAAAATAATTTTAGTTGAGTTTTAAATTTTTTAAAATCAGTTTAAATAGTCAAGTTAATCACAGTAGTGTTCATTCTGCACTTCACTTTAGGAGAGGTTTTTAGGAATTCACCTGTGATCTAAGCAGTTGCAGCAAAAAGAAATAGAAAAATCCTATGTAGCTATAGTAAATGTGACAAAGCATAATATATAACTGGTAAGAAACTTTGATATACTAACTATAATTGATTCCAGCGATTTGTCTGTTAAAGCCAATGCAAATAATTGTAACATCTGTCAAAAACCAACCCACTAGCATGAAAACCTTTTAACATTTTGCACTTAATAAACTATTTTATACATAAACTACCTTATTGTTTATATTAAAAACTAAAAAATATTCGGTCTGTTCCAGCCATTCTAACAAAAACTTTAATAAGTAGACATTGCATAAAAATGACACAATCCAGCAGTTATTTGGTAAGGCCAGCATAATCATAAATTCACCATCCATGCTTTTCCAAAAATACTAACCCATATTGTTCTCTCTGGACCTGTTGCAGGGATGACTAATCCAGCTGCTGAGGTCTCCCTTTATGTGTTTGATGGAACACTTGGCTTGCTAGACTACAGCTGTGTGTTTATGTGCAGTGCACACCTGCAGGGGCCTGACAAATAGCTCTAGTATGCAGAGTATACAAAATTACCCTGGCAGTGCTGCAAATAAGGAAGTTTCTGTTTTGAAGTCCATATGTGTGTGAGCTTGAGATGCCAGCTGGGGTATTTATGTTGCATTGCACAGATGTAAAACTGCCAACTGATTTTATACCAAATAAAGGCTAATCTTTTTATACATACTTGGTGTCAGAGTTATGAAGTGGTACATAAGAATGTTCTCACGACTTAGCTCTTTTAAAATAAAAGCTGACATTAAAAATGCTCGAACGCACAATATGCATAGATGCTAAAGATAAAAACGTGCTCTATTTACTTAGATATCTGCTGTAGCATGATATTTTAAAGGTTTTATTGTTGCTGATGTATAGATTTTAGCTGCACATAATCAGGACTTGATTTATTGTACGCATATACACTATGCTATATATTCCTTTTTCCAGGAAGTCACTTCAGCTCTGTGGTGAATCCAGTTTATGGGTTCTGAAATGTGAAAGCCCAATTTATATAGCTACTTAACTTGAAAGGTTTGCTTTCCTATTTTCAAATGTGAGCAGTGATAATTTTTCATCAAATATAATATGTGTTTTGAAAATTGTTATCATTTTTAGTAAACCTTGTTTGTGAAGATACTTTTAAAGGTAATACTTGCTACCAAATTCTAAAGAAATTAAGATAGAACCACTAATTTAATTTGCCAAAGCTAACAAATTGCACAGATATGAGTTCTGATAGTTTGATGATTTTAGTCAGTAGCTTGGCTTTTGATATGAAGTGGTTGTAAAGACAACAAGGTGAAATTAATAGTTTGTTTTGGGTACTTAAGTACTGCATGCTTAATCCTTTTTAAATGCCTAAAATGAAGGCTTAGGGAGGGGGAGAGGGTTAATGTGCAGATGTGAAAGTGGACAACTTCTGTGCTTTTGACTACTCACTGGAAGTTCTGTAAGCACTTAGTTACTTTTTTAGGCTTAACACACTTTTCCTTCAATTAATTTTTTTCGCATTACTGTGTGAAGCAATTTTAGTAAGGTTTTTAATTTGTAGTTTATTCTGGGCTACTAAAACATTGGAAGATGTGCAGAATTCTGCTTTGGTTTACTCTGTCCCAATGTATGCTTGAAAGGCATTTATGCTACGTGTGCAAGAACAAAAGAAATGGGTGCAACATTGAATTATATCACTATAGAATGTGTCCCAAAGGACTTAGGAATTTATTTTGCTAAATGTAGTGCACAGCTCAGAACTGACTAGCCATCACACACAGCTCACCAGGCTGGTGGAGTTTTTTTAAAGCAAAAGAATTTCATACATATGCACATATGCATGCACATGCTCACCCTGAGAGCGCAGCCTTGGGCTTCTTGTGCTTGAAATGAACATCTGCAAGTATCCCCCAGAAGCTCAAACATTATCCAGGTTCACATGGTTTAGAAACAGAGTTTTTTGATGACTGAATTTTCGAGCAGAAACCTCAGGCGTCACTGTTAGTTAGCTGAAGAGTTGAGCTGTACCCCGTAATACTGCTAAGGCGTGTGCTCTTGGCTAGCACAGTGAGTGTGCCTGTGAGATGCTCAAAGGAGCATTAACTGCTGAGAACGAGTCTGTAGGGCAGGGAGGGCTGGGAAACAACACAGAATGCCAGATCTCAGTGAAAAATGGAAACACTTCAAAAGAAGTTACTTCTGCTAGATGAGTATAGGAAGTCTTAATTGTTGTTATATCCTCTATTTAGGAGCTATATTCAAGACCAAAAGAGCAGAATTCTGTTGGTGGGTGAAGAAATATGTTGCAAAGATGGTTCAGTTATTTTGTGGCAGGACCAGCTCTGTTACAGAAGGATATCACTTCAAACAGATTGCCGCCACTGCAGGTTGCAAACACACAACTGAAGGCTTCTAGTTCTCAGCTCATGCACAGATGTCTTTCAATAAGTTTAGCCAGTAATTTCTTCAAATTGCTCACTTTATCAGCAGCACATGTCATCAATCCTGGAGTGGTTGCTCAAGTCAAACTACAGAATCCTTAGCTTACAGACACAGCTGCAAACAGGTGAACAGGCAGAAAGTAATTTGTGCAGCTTGGTGGCTGTCAGACAAAAGACAGACAATCTGTGTTTAAAACAGATTGCAGGCCTTGCATGAGCCAGACAAAAGGGATTTCTACAACTGCAAATAATTCCAAGGTTAACATATTTTCCTTTCTGCCATTAGGTGATTTGTTAAAATTGGAAACAATGAGCATTATAAATCTACACAGAAACTAGAGATAAGATGAAAGAGAAAAACAGATCGCTAAATAAGTTTACATCCTTCTGTTGAAAAGCATACAACTGGTATTCATATAGCACTCCTTTTTATAAACTAAGCTGAGTTATAATATCTATAAGGACATTTAATACAGATTTTTAGTTATGCTGAGGAAGTCTAATTGGGAAAAGAAACAGCATTTTAAAAACAGTAAGTTCATAGTACTGTTCCTCTGTCTTAAAAATGTGACTTTTTTCTCTTTTCAAAAGCTCCTTTGGTTATCCTTCAAAGATAATATGAAGATTCAGCAGGATTTAATTTTAACTTTGAAGTCTTCTCTTCCTCAGATATTTTATTCTTGGGGAGATTTATCAAGATTTACTGTACCAAGTATATCAGGGTGAAAATTTGTAGCAAACAAGCTTACTGTAGTGCTAACCTAATTACAGTAAACTAGAAAATATGCAATTGCCCAATCACAGATATTACCTGAAATGTGTGACTATAGAATATCTATTCCTTCCACTTCTCATGGGCTCAGTAAACTTGCCTTGACCTCAAAACTTCTGCAGCCTTCCATGAGGTACTAATCAAGCTAATGTAATATAGCCCTTCTTCCTGTTTAGTTCAGTGAGTAAGTACTTACGTGCAATAATATTGATGGGTAATTCTATGCCTAGTTTAAGTTCTGGTAAATTTATTTTCCGTGTTACTTAAAACTTACCAGCAGAGAGAGATTGTGGGTGGAAGAAGATGCAAAAAGTAACTGTCTACTCTAAAGTAGCATTTGCTTTTGTGATGATATGATTCTCTGTATAGGGGATAAATCATTGTGCTTTGAAATACATGGAAATCAATGTACTTTGTGTGTAATATAGTGATACATATTATGGTGAATTCATGGATACAATGGATAGTTGTGCACAAGTGTTTACAAAACGTACTTAGGTTGTCCCACTAAAAGCCACTGTTGTTTTCTTAATGAAAGGATTAAAATGTGTTCTTTTTGTTACAATCATGCCTATATTCTCTACTTGAATCCAGCATAAGTATTGTCAGAATTGAAGACTAAAGTTGTTAGGCTATTTTAAGTTCATACTATTATTAAAATACAGCACTAAGTTCTGCAGGGAAACCTGATGCTGAATCTGAGTTGAAAAATTCTTGAAATTTCTCAACTATAAAGATATCACAAGCATGTGCTTTAATAAGCTATAGCATGGAAGTACCCTTTTTCATGTTTTCTGACAAAATGCAAATGCCAAGATAAAACTGTGTCTTTAATATGTGCTGTGTTACAGGACTCCTTGCATTTGGATTTTCTTCTATTTTTTTGTACCTTAATAGACACTAAGACTTTTTAACATTTCAAAAATTAATCACACTAAGGGAGATTGTCTATTCCTTGGCCAAGAGAGATTACATACTAGGTTTTTTCTTTGTAATGCTGACAGCACATGTATTGCTTGTTGATTGTGCAGAGTGTATGCTGCACATTGCTGTGGTGTTCATGCATGGGCTTCATGTATTCACTGTAAAGGTGAGATCATCATCTTTAAAGGATGGTTTTAATTTGTGTTGGTGAATCAAGTGGATACTGTATTTAAGGAAGGGGAAAAAAGTGTATTCATGCAGGTTGCTGTCTGCAGTCCAAATTGCTGATCAGAGAGTCTTTATACACATCGGTAATGTGCTGTGCAATATAAGCTGAAATATATTCCACAAGGGAGGAAAACGGAATAGGTTACATACCCTGTTCCTAAGTGCAATGAATATAAAACTCCATTACTCACTTTAAGCAGGTGCTTTTTATATGAGGCTTTAAAGAAATATAAAACTGCTGGTGAAATGATTGGTTTGTACAGACACGACTTAACTTCCAGTACTTTGACCAGATAAAGAGGCTAAAAATATTTCTACAAACATTTCTTTAATGATTTCAAGGATTAAAGGTTAATATCCTCCTAGTGTAAGAAACTGCCATTCCAGACACTAAATGTACTGTTTTCTTTAAGTCCTCAGGAGTTGCATAGACTGTTTAAAAGAAAATACAAACATGTTTGTTAAACTTAGAGCATTGTGTTTTTAAGTTGATATCCTAAACAGTCTATATTAAATTGTTGGAAAGAGTACACTGATAAAAAGAAATGCAGTGTGATATAGAAAATTGTGATGAAGAACAATACTCCAGTTAGAAACAGAACTCATCTTTAATGAAAGTGAAATCTTGTCATCTATGTGCATATGTGCATGGAAAACCACATATAAAGGGGTAACCTCAGACTTTTTATTTAAAGCAGCATATACTCTCTGAGAAGGAGAATCATGGAAAGATTGTTCATGATAATACTGGTATCTGTATTTTAATCTTTCCATTTAATTTCTATCATATTTTACTTACTCACCCTGTCTGAATTACTGTTTTCTTGCCATTTCCTACTCCTTTACAGTCAGTGAATGTAGCAGCAATCTCTGTAGTCCCTCTTTTAATCATGTGACTGTGGGCTTTCTTCACTTCCCAACTGAGGGATGTTAACATTCTCTTTTGCTTCTCCTCCATGCCTAGCAACTCAGGAAATTAACTGTTAATGATTACACCTTAGATGTTCTTTATTTTTGATAATACTGTTACTGAACACATCTGACCTTCTTGTGAATTTTTATGAACCTTTGCAATTTCTTTACTGCTTAAAGGATTACTATGTCCATCCTCTAGAATCCTCATCTTGCTTACATTTTAACTGGTCCATAACTGTGCTGTCCTATATTAAATTAGCTCCAACTGACCCTTTGAGAGATTTCAGCCATTGGATATTGTGTTTGACAGCAAACAGGTGACCAGGTGTCCTGTGTGTTACAGGGAAGCTCACAATCCTGTGTAGGTCCAGTGATACCTGGCACTTGTTATCTTTTCCATAGTAGCTATGTTACATAGCATTGTAAGGTTTGCATCTGTTCTGGTGAATGAGGCTTTTAAAGGCATTACAAGCTCATAGGAAATGTTTATTAGTTTTATAGTTGCCAAATAACTTATTTGAGTAGATGTGCCTTAGACATAGGAGCTCCACAGGTGCAACAGAAGGTGGTAAGGTCTGAGATGAGCTCTGATTTGTCTGAGAATTTGTTCTTTCATCCTACAGTTTGCTGTCCTAGAAAGTTTTTCTTTAGTTACTACGCAGCTTTCTACTAAAAGAAGAGTTGTAAAATACAGAGTTTAATCCAGAGTCTAAGATAAATTGCAGTTTTTGCTTAGTGTGTTTGAAGATAAACCCTTTGAGCTAGTACTGGATTGAACTTGAACTAGACTAGATAGAAAATGCATTTCAGATTTTATGAGATCCTGTTAGCATTTATTAATGAGTGAAAGTGTTTTCATATATTTTACATGTTGACATTTGGCATGAGCTATTATTATCCTCAGATACAGCAAATATTTGAAATGGATAGAAGGGTTGTACAACTGAGATAGAAGCAACCAATTGAAAGTGCATGGCTTCCAACCAAAGGGTGTCTTACTGAGGACAGAAATTGTGAGCTCTTTCCTCCATCTGTCTGTCTTTGTCTTTTTTAGGATCTCACTTCAAATACTTTACTGTGCAAGTTTCTCAAGTTCTTATTTATCTGTGTCCTGGAAACATTTGTATCCATGTCACTTGTAGCATGTGTCTACTGACAACACATAGCAATGAGGATTGATAGGACATGCTTTTCTAGAGTTAAAATCCAGATTTTGATAGGTTTTTTTTTTTCATTTTCTTGAAAGATGAGAATTTTCAGTGCATCAGCTTTGCCTTCTACCATTTGTCTCAAATGACTTAGAATATTATGAAATGCAGCCGTTGAATTTGGCAGAAAGGAAAATCAGTCCTTTTCTTTTTGAACCTCTGTTTACAACAGCAGGAAGATTAACACTAAAGCTGCTTTAATCCTGTGTCCTGACCAGTGTCATATTTCCAAATCCAAAATAATGGCTTCAATTAGGCATGCTTATAATTGGTGATGCCTAAGTAGCCAGAATGTTAAAAATAATGAGGCTAATAATAATAAATTGCCCAAAAATACACTTTTCCTAACAAAGTTTTAGAGCTATTTACAATACTATCTGTGTTTAAAAATGGAAAATAGTATTCCTTTTCTACCTGTTGGCTATTTAGGTGTAAAAGACCTGCAGTGCAGCAGGGAACAGGAGAAGCCTGGCGATGTGGGATGAGGACGAGGTTGCTCCTGGCAGAGGGGTTCCTGGCTGCCTGCGTTGCCCAGGCCTGGCCCTCTCTGACATGCAGTGCACCAGGGAACAGCTGCTTGCCACTCCATAGCCCCACCTTGGCAGGTCTGTTACCCATCAGCTGAGCTGCCCTGGTTTTCCCCTGCAGTTCCCACCTCGTTGCCCAGCTCTCACAGCACTCAGGGCCAGCTTTGTGCCTCTACCAGCCAGTACAGTTTGTTGTGGCAGATTTCTCTCACAGAGCGATTGCTACTGGTGAGATTCACATCTTCCCCCCACTTTTTCTATCCCCAAAAAGCTTAGCAAATACTACATAGTAGCAGTTTAAATAAATATTACAAATCACACATGAAGCTTAGCAGTCGGTGTGCAGCACTTGCAAACCATTGTCCAGCTGGGCTCCAGTCAGTACCATCACAGGTGGAAACAGCACCCTGGCAGTTATGGTAGGTCCATAAGGGAGTGTTTCTATTACTAGAAGGGAAGCATGGTTAAAATTTTCACCCTTATCTTTACTAACATCACCTCCAGCTGCACTGTAAAAAGCACCTGGAGGAGGGTGTTTGGTCATCCCATTGATTCTTTTGGTGAACTTGGCAGTGCTAAGTTTGCAGTTGGACTTGATGATGTTAAAGGTCTTTTTGACTGTAAATGATTCAGAGATTCTGTGCATTTCAGTGGTAGCTGTTTAGTTCTTGTATAAGCATTCCAAATTAAAAACAGATTTTGTCTTACTGGATAATCACTTAGATTATCAATAAGGAATATTTAAAGATGCTTCTTACCTAGAATGCCTTAAACACATTATTCAAAATTTTCTGTGTTTTCTTTAATATTTGTTTTCAGTTTTTGAACCACAGGTTTCTTATTTACCTCTCCATTTGAAGCAGGATTTTAGAAAAACCAATAGAAGCTCTTGGCTTAGGGCAAAGGGGGACCTGTATGAAGGCCATTGTGTGGGGAATCTTGAAACAGGAATGTAGCAGCAGGATTTTGCCTTTTTAAAGTGATTCTCCCTGTAGGCAAAATGCTGCTACTCTTTAGCAGGCTGGGTAATATTTTGCAATATGTAAATCTCTGTTTATAATGATGATCCTGCCTCTTGTTTAATATTTAGGCAAGGGAGAAACCTTAGTTTACAGGCAGTTTAATGATTTGACTGATTAGTTAGAGAGATTTTAACATGTGCTTTTTGCAGCTTATGTTCTGATGAAGAGAATGATAGATACTTACATTGGTAAGTATTTTATCATTGTTGCCCAAGAACAAAGCAGCTTGACCTTCTTTAGGGAGTATTTCAGTCTGTCACTGAATTTCACCCTTTCATGCATTTAATTTTACTACCATGGTTGAAGAGAAAATAAAAGCAGAGATATTTTTTAGGACGGGGTTCTCTTATGTGTGGAGCTCTGGCACAGAAGCTCAGGACAATAGAAAATCTGTCCAGTTCACAATAAAGTTCACAAAGGCAAGACAAGTCTACCACAATTCTGTTGTAAGTGCCCTGTAAAGTCTTGGGTGTGGGTGGGGATGAAGCAATAATTTCCTAGAACAGTGATATGTAAACCAAAAACCAGTTGATACAGTTACATGAAAATCAGTAACTATGATAATCAGAATATAAACTGTGATGTCAAATAAAGTGGAGTTAGAAAAAACAATTGTACCTTGATAGTTCCTTAAAATAAGCTGCCTGAATTATTGTTTTGTAGAAGAAAGAAAATAGTAGCCTGTGAGTATGTACACTACTGTTGCAAAATATGGTCTGTAGACTATACTGACAGATTAAAAACATGCAATTGTGAACACAGTAAAGATGCTTGAGGTACTTCATTGCAAAGATTCAATTTTACTATGGAAAAACCACAGAAAATACAAATATGCCAGCTTCTACATTTTAGGAAAACCTCTCTTTTTCTCTGTTTTTCCAGTTAAAAAAAGGAAGGAGGGGGGGCACGGGGTGATGGAGGAGGGAACCTGAAACACAACACCCCAGTGTTTTCAGGTGATGTGTGTGAGGAAGCAGAAGGATTGAAAGAGATGTTGAAGTTCCTATGTTACTGCTGTTTTATTGCAAATAAGAATGTGAAAGCTTTATGCTCTCCCAATGCTTTGAACGTGAGAAGTAGGACTGGTGCCAGTTAGAGCTGGTCTTTGTGGCTTCTATTATGTTCTTTCTGGAAGGAGGAAGGAATTAAGTTTGGTTTTAGCTTGGAGTTCCTCACAAGTGCCATCTCTCTAACCAAGTCCAATACAGACTTTCAGAAGTTCTCACTGAGCACTTCCTAAGCAGAGACTGAACACAGATGAGTATCTCTCAGAAAAGAAATGAGGTTTCTCTTATGCTTCAATTTGTTTACTAGCTTTTCTGTGTTAGTCATGTAAAACCTGAATATATGTTTCTGTGAAAATAATTTGACATTTTTTGTCATGATTCCAGTAAGAGTTATGCCTCAGTGTTATTTCATTTAGTTAATAGCTCCTTACTTTTATTCATGGATTGATCTTTTTACTGTTTGAAATAATTTTGACAAGTATGTGACAGTCTTTTACTAGATCATGTTGCCAAACCATAGTTTATTGGTACTTAATGCTTTAAATATTGAAATTTTTCCTTCTGAGGCCACAGACTAAATGTGGGGACAATTCATGTGGAGTTGCTTCTAGAAGTCTGTCATGCCTTACTCATTTCCTCTTTCATATTTTGCAGTTCTTTTATGATATTTCTAAAGAATTATTGTATGTCAGGGATTTGGCACAGAGTCCTGACTGTTGTCCTCAGGATCAGTAACATACCTCTTTTGCTTGTTTTCCGTCCTTATTATCGATCAGTTTAGATTTTGTTTCTTGGTTTGCCAGTAATTATTGCAAGTCCACCATATCACAAATGGATTGGTAAAAGATGTTCATTGGTAAAATCACTGATTAGGAAATGTTTTTAAACAGGACTTAAATTAAAGGAGTGCTTATATTTTTAGGCTTGTTAGCAGAAATCCTGAGCTGATCTATAACGACGTAGTTGTGACCTGCCTTTAGGTTTTTGTTTCCCCCCTGCTTGAATGTGGAATGACACTGAATGCAGGAACTTGAGCCAAGCTGTGTGGTTGGGTTATCTACATGGAACAGACCAAAGCTATACCCAGGAAGCTGGATGGAGGATGTGAATCCCTGTTTCAAAGTGTGGGAAAACCTTTCTTGACAGGACAATATTTTTGTATGTGTGTCTGGAACACAATGGCTCTTCAGGCTTGGAGTTATAATTACACTTTAATTATAAGTGAGTTAGTGTGTGCAAAGTGGAAATTGTCAAGGTGTAGTAGATTTTAAGTTAGAAAACCTTTCTGCCTATTTTTGGGTGCTACTGAATGGAAAGAACAGATTTTAAGTCTTTGGTGATGTGATGTATTCTACGTGTCTGAATCAAGTGAAACAGGCTATCCTTGATCACCAAGTATACACATGGCTACATATTGGGAAGGAAACACTTGATTTTTACTGCAAATCATTCTACAATGGGTAAGTTGTTACCAGGAAAAAAAAAATCACACATCTAGAGAATTTATCTGGAAGGAGCCATAAGTTATATTTGATGGAGACTGGCATGTATCTCTTTCTCCATAAAGTCTTTGATTCCTCTGTTCCTGGTGAAAATAATAAATTAGCTGAAGAAAAACTAACTTGTACTAAAAAAAACTTGTTCCCCTAATTTGACTCCACTGAGCAACAAAGTCAGGTACACAGAATGGTGCCTTTACAGGTGTGATTCCAGGAGACTGAGTACAGCATAAGTTCTACTCTCTTGTCTTGCACCTTGGAAATAAGCTTTTCTCATACTTCATTCACAGGATGTTGAATCTGCATAATGTTTGCTGTTGGCAATAATAGATTTGGGTTTCCTACTTTCTGTTCAAATTCATGCTCAATGTCTTAATTAAAATGTTGTGGTCTGTTTATCTCCATACAAAATTTCAGTTAGTACGTGGAGGCATGAAGCATTTCTTATCTAAGAGTTTGAACATCTTCATGCTCAATGAGTCCCTTAAAACACTACTTTTAAAAAGTTCATAAACGTTGAGAGAAGGGAAGGAAGCTCTAGTCTTTGCTTGCTTAAACATTTGTTTGCTGAAATAGGTATTTAAGGAGTATTTTAGTTATGTGAACAACTGTTGAGACTTTGATTTTATAATGAGATTATCACAATGAAAGAAATAAGGGAAACTGTTTGGGAGCAAGTAAAGTTACAGGGATGGAAACTACAGATAGAGGCATATGAAGGAAACAAGGCTTCTTTCTTCTCTGTAGAGCAGCTTGCCAATTTGACAAGTTTATGAGAGATGGTTCATAATTTCCAAAAATTTTCAGAGACTGAAGAAAATGGCCTATTTTAAACCAGTTCATTAGAAATGGTTCACTAAAAGTCTCTCAACTTTCTGTTGAAAAGAGATTTGTGACTTGGCAAGGGCAATCACCTTAGGTTTAGGTGATTTTTGTCTTAGTGGTGAAAGTCTAGTTAGACATTCTAAGTTTCTAATTGTATTTTCTGTATAGGATTTCAGTAATTAATAAATAGGTTTTTTGAGTATCCATCAGTCCAAAGCTGTGGAATTTTTTTCTGGCAACTTCTCCTTGGTTACTGTGGTTTGCTGTGGTTATCAGGTGTTGAAGCTGAAAGCAGGTTGCCATTTGACATCAAAGCACCATAGAAAAGGAAGGGCATGAGTATGCAGTGTTTTCCTAATACTTGTGTTATTTTCTTTTCATAGTTGAAAACAATGGGCAAAGTGTTTATCCTATCTCTGCAACAGAAAAAAAATAGCATATAACTGCTACCAGTTACTTCTTCATAAGCATTAAAATATAATTGTTAATTTTATATGACCACGTATTAAGGAGTTTGGGTTTCTTTAAGGGAAGCCATTAAGCTTTCCTGGCTTCCCATCATGATCCTTAAGTGCTGGCTGGATGAGAAACAGTTCATTGACTCGTTTGACCCATGCTTGGCTGACTGTCATGAATATGGTGACTGGTCAATTAAGAGGGCAAACACACCCATGTTTTCATGAAGCTTGTAGGAAATAAATGTCTTGGATAGTGCTGTCATATCTTGCTGAAATTCAGTAAGTCCAGAAGTTACTTGGTGAGGGACTAGGAGTAAACAGAAAGAAATAGTGAGCATGATCACACTAAACTTGGTTCCTTTTTTTCCAATAGGATACTAAACTGAAATGTAAGTTATGCATGTAAGTAACATGGGCAATTTTAGTCTCAATGTAAAGAAGTTGTCCAGGGTAATGCATCTAAAAGTGAACTCCATTATGGAAATAATTTTAAAACTACTTAATCTTCTATAGTGAAGTGAAAGAAATGTATTGGACATCACACTCTGTATTTTGGTTCTTAAAAGAGTTGCTGAAAAATGAAAACAGCAAGAAACTACCAGTTTTAAGAGGGCTTAAAAGATGGGGGTCAAATTGTGACCTCAGTGATTTACTTTAACTGTAATATTGGCTGTCACTAACAGAATTTAATAATCTGTGTTTTGGATTTGGCAGAAGATGGAGAAAACAATTTTTTTCTTTTTCTTTTCTATTTTTTTTATTTGAACGCAATGGCCTCCATTTTGCACAAATTTCTAGGAACTACAAGGAGGCAGAAATACCTACAGATATCCTAGTTTCCTTTGACAAATTCATGTGTGCTGTCAGATACCATGCCTTAGATCAAGAGAGATTTTCAGCTTTAAAAGATGCTTACCCTGGTACAAAAATGGGAATGAGGGTCTGTTCACAGGACAGACTGGTAGCTGATCTTTCAGACTGGGAGCTGATGAGTTTGTAATGGAAGGCACACAAATTAATTTCAGTGAGCATTCTTTGAGCCTGAAGCCTTCCTGAGTCACAAATTAGGAAAGGTCTGGACGTACCTGAAAGACAGAAGACAGGTTAACTTTGGATAAGAAATTATACCTAGAGTGTGGAACCTACTTTCAGGTGGCAGTCTGCTTTACCAAGTACCGTGTGTCCCTTCATATGTTTCTTCTTTCTTTCTGTCTTGGAAAGTACTTTTTATTCAAAAAGTATTTTAATGTCTTACCAGAAAAAAAAATCTTGATTATATGTCAAGAAGGCTGCTTGCTAAATGATTTTATATGCTACATAATACATACATACATTTATATACTACATAATATTCTTCAGTCTTTAGGAACTGGAATGAGCAGAGTGAACTAAGCGTAATTACCGAGTTTAATCTGAAATCTTCTGTTCTCTGTAATTTTTTTATGTATTAAAGGTTGTTCTCTGGGTTAAGTCTTTGAGAGATTTTGCAGAAAACCTAATTAATTAATTCTGTAGATAGTATATTACACTTCTTTAATGTGTTTAATAATCTTTAAATATGTGTAAAAATGCTTTTTTACCTGATATTCCACAATACTTTCCTTGCGTAATTATGGATTTTGGAACAACTTCTATGTTACATACACAAGGAAATGGTTCCATAATTACACTAATGTTTGCATAATTAACAAGCTGCTTGCCAGTTTTAACTGACAAATTCCAAGTCGCTTCTGCATGAGGGGAAAAAAGAACCATAAAAAAGGCAACTTCTGTTAGTTTTTCCTTTCATACTTCTTACAGGTGTTGAAACTATTTATTTCTAATTTGCAAGTGAATTTATGTGTTTTTTTTCTGATGGGCAGTGCTGTACAGAATTGGAGGGCTGGCTTCCTCCACCTATGCTCTGGGGCTGTTTTGGGGGGCTGCCCTCAAGCTCTGCCAACAGATCTCAGCCGTGGCTTGTAGGATCCCCTGCTGCTTCTGCCGCAGCTCGAGGCAGCTCTTCAGAAGTGCCTGCCAATAGCACTGGCTCCTTCCAAGGGCTGCAGTAGTTTTCTGGTGCTCACAAATGGGGGCTGAGAAAAGACCACCAAAACTTATTTCCACTTGTGACCCCAGGCAAGGTTTGAACTCCAGTTTCCACTGAAAAATGGCAAGTGTGCCGTTGGCCTTCTGTGCCGCTCAGCTGCATGGATTTAATGCTTAACATGGCTACTGAGTAAAATCTTGTTGTCTAAATAAAAGCTGAAAACACTTAGTCATTTTAAGATCCTGAAATTAAATGGTCATAATAAAAACATGAAGGGGAATAGTTGACGTGGCACTTACAAAGTGAAAACAAAAGTGTATTTATGTGTATATATGTATATTTATTATTTCAATTTCTAAGTGGTCTTGTGTGTTTTCCTCACAGTATCTGTATCTATTTCATGCATAATTGTTTGTGTTAAAAAACCTATATGCTGCATTCTTTCAGTTTCATTTAAAAACTGTGAATCACAACAAAAATGCTGTAAGAACATCTAAGGTAGATAATTAAAATATAATTAAGTTTAAATGCCTTGGTGAAGGAATATAAAAATATTTAAATTCAACAGGCTAGTACATTTGCAGTTTTCTTTTATTAGGTGTGAAATCTAAGAATCCCCTGCCAACTCTTGAGGGCTCAATCCAGAATGTTGAATTGAAGTACTGCGGCACATCATTGGTCAAATGTGCCTCTGGGACCGTGGGATCAATAAAAATTTGTGCCAAAGCCCCAGGTATGTGCAGCTGGACCATGTAAAACTTTATTGCCTGTATAGGAGAATTGGCCTTGCTTTTTACAAGGGGAGTTACTGAAACAAGAATTTACTCATTGTTCCTATGAATCAGAGAGGGGTTTTTGTATTCTGTTTTGGGGGTTTTTTGTTATTATTAAGTATGTCATGATGATCCAGTCTTGACTCAGTATAGTCAAATTTTACACTGAATAAGAAAAAATAGATTTTTTTTTTTCTTGCTGAGACAAATATTAATCTAGAAGCATTCAAGAAATAGGAAAAATACAGAATACTTTCACCTAGTTTATCCTTAGCATAATTTTGATGTATTCTCTTGGTTGTTTAATGCCTCATTTTCCATTAATGCTACAAGTATGTATTTTGCTTGTGAAGTTTTCGAGGACTCTGTGATGATTTTTTACTTCTTTAATACAATTTTTCTTGAGTATGTGGGAACTTACATTGTCTATGATGTCTTTATGTATAAAAGCAGCTAATGTCAAGAACATTAAAAACTGAGTGTCTGTAAATTGAGTTCATGTTTAAATAGATTATTCTGGGAAGGAAATTACTGTTTTAAAGATAATCAATTATTTTATTGGAAATCCTCCTGCATGTCAAGATATTTACAGGATAAACATTAAGTAGGTTGTTCAAAGTTTATATGACGCTGCTTTTTCTATTTCCACTTTTAATTCTGTATTCACAATGTTAATTAATAGATGTTCTCTTTGGACTATGAATGTTTGTCTTGAAAATTTATCTTGTTACACTAAAAGCAGTAAAGAGTCTAATCTTTGCCTTAGGTGATGGTGGAAAAGAGAAGCTGATTCCTTTAATTCAAGGCCCTTCTGACACCAGAGACTTACACAGCAGTAAATGGCTCAATGAGAGTAGAAAGCCAGAATCTCTCTTAGCTCCAGATTTGGTAGCCTTTACAATCCAAATTCCACAGTATATGGACTACTGCCATAATTCTGGTAAGTACAAAACTCTTGTTAAGCTGGTATCACATTACATTTTTCCTATCCAATGTAATTTTCAAAAGAGAGGCTTGATATAAAAAGTGCCAAATGTCAAAGTATCTTTTACACACACTGCACACATTATAACTTCAGCTCACTGTGAGACAAAAGAGCTAAAAGCTGCATATTGATGTATGTCTTCTTCAATAAGGAATGCTTCATTAATTTTGATTGCCTTTTAAAATAATTCTATGAAACTTTTGTAAACTTTAGGCAGGGGGAGGGAGGAGAGGCAAGATCCATGTTGAAAATACTAGTTCTATTCATCTGGTACTGGGTTGGGCTTCTTATACAGAAGTTGGCATACTGAATTCTAAATGGTTCATATAAATTTGCAGAATAATTTATTATTTAGAATTTATTTATGATAAATTTGTTAACAATAAAAAAAGAATTAAAAAATACTATAGGGCACACATCCGACCTCATCAAATTTGGTGTTGTGGTGGCTTTAAATGAGAAGTTAATAATTTGTGAGAGTTGTTTGGCTAAATTTAAGGGTGTTGTTGACTTTGTGGGCATAAATACTTTTACCTGACATTCTTATGGTTTCTGTGGTCTTTAAACAAAACAGTGGTCTGTTTTAAGCAACACTGACAATTTTAAAATGTGTCTAGTTTAAAATAACTCATGTCATTTGTGAAATACACATGGAACTAGGTTTTGCCATCAGTGTGAAGCTTCTTAAAAACCATGCTTTCATGTTTTTCAAAGCTTATTCTATTGCCATGCTAGGTGTGAAATGAAATAGGAATATAAAACCCCCCAAAAAGTGTCTAGATTAAGGAATGCAAAAGAATTAGCTGACCCAAATATTATGAAACACAGAAGTAACCTTAACACTTCAAATATGCTTTTTTCTCTATTTTTTTTACTTTGTAATGATTCTTGAATGTCATTAGTCTGAAAAGTAACAGTGAATTTATTACTGCCATTGCAGTTTTTATGTGCATATGTAAGCAACATTTGATTCTTATGCAGAGTAANACTTTGTAATGATTCTTGAATGTCATTAGTCTGAAAAGTAACAGTGAATTTATTACTGCCATTGCAGTTTTTATGTGCATATGTAAGCAACATTTGATTCTTATGCAGAGTAAATATTTGTAAGCATTGTGCACTTCAGCAGTTGTTAGGTTATTTTTTCAGTAATTGTACTTCTATGTTTCTTGGAAAGCATCATGTTGGAAATGTTTACAGCAGTGTTTTTATAACAATTATCTCCAGTTCCTGCTCCTAAAACATTGCCAAAAAGCAGTTCATGATTCAATAATATCTGAATTACTCAGATCCATTTTTAAACAGAAGCTAAAATCTATTGCACCTGTTGACTCACTTAAGTACCTTTTAAATGTTCATAACAACAATATTTATTACTATGATTGTTGCATTTCTTGCCTTTTTTTGAGGATTTTTTTGGTTTAATGTTCTGATTTTTGTCCTACTCAATTGTATTTTAAAGGCTCTGTGGATACCTATACTGTAGACTTACTGCTTTTGTTACAGGTCATAAGGATCAGGTACATCTTTGCTCGTTGGTATTACAGATAGTCCAGTTAGATGGTTGGGAGTCCTTGATGGGTTGTGGCAGGAGGTGCTTATGAGAATTGAGGCACTGACAAATGAAGTGCTGGCCAGACTCACATGCGGGGATTTTGAGATACAAAACATTTCTTTGTAGTAGACAATTGTCTGTGGTGTCTGTTTTGTAGATGAATGGGCATACATTAAAAATGTTAAGATTTTGGAGTTGAAAATGTACTGGACACTTCACCTGCCCCCTCTGTGTCTCAGGAAAGTTGTAGTGATGCTGTGTACACAATGGCAGTCACTAACCTGCATATTCAGGCTCTAGCTCTGCTCCTCTAGATCTGTAAGGTGGCACCTGGGAGGAGTAGTGACAAATGAGAGGAAAAAGCTGACTCAATTGCTAAAGCTTTGCTCTCAGTCAACAGGAAGACTGGCATACTGCAAGTGATTTAAAATTTTTTTAACATAAATTAAACCAGGAGTAATTAATGTTTCAGTTGTCTCAGGTTCTATACAAAGGATCAGGAAAGCAAAAGCCTTTGCTTTCAAATACTTGCTGAAGAAACTGGGGCAATTTAATACAGGAGATATGGCTATCATTTTCATTATGACTGTGAAAATTACATGTAGGGAAAACATGATGTGCTTTGAGAGCATAAAAATGCATTTGCTGTCAGTTGCAGTCACTTCTGGGAGTTAAAAAAGCTATACTGGATAATTTCACAGAAAGAATTCATCCCTTGGGAATAAAAGGGTTTTTTAAAGCTGTACTGCTGGAGGTGATTGTGCAGTAGTGAAGTTGTGCTGTTTGTGAATTTTTTCCTAATAATGTTGTATGTAATGTTCTGTAGTAGGGATTTGAAATAATTAATTTATTAAATTGAATGGAAAACAACTTGGTCAAAAATCAAAGCAACTGTTTGGATATAAAATGCTAGGGAGGAGGTTGTGCAAATGGCATGAGCTTCTTGGATAAATCAGGGCATATTTCTCCAGAGAACAGGTAGGGGACTGCTCCTCCTCCTCTCCTTGTTATATCAGCAACTGTCTCCTTCTTGTGTCACTCGAATCAAATGATCCAGGGTGATCAGGATGTTTGAGCAACTTCCTTTTACTGCTTGTGTGTATGTGGCCCTGCAAAGTTTGAGGATGTATTTACAATCTGAGGGATAGAGCATTTGACACTAGTATCTTCCAATTTGTTATTTCATTTGTGCTGTTGAGAGGAAGAGGAAAAAGGATGTGGTTCTAGTAGTACCATACTGCATTGAGTTACAACCATCAAAGAAGAAAGCCCTAAACTCTTTCAAAAAGGGCAGCATTAAAGCATGTGATGTTTAACATGTACAGTGTGTAACAAGTATAAAACAAGTGCATATACTTATGTTACCTGTCAGGAGTGTTTTACTGTTTGATGCATGAAGTGTCATTATCACAGTGAAAAATTGATCCACCTATGACAAAGGAAGTACTTAGGGACAAAGAATGTAAAAATGATTTTGTTTAGTCCTTAAATACAAGTCTGAATACTGTGATTTTAATTTTGGATATTTCTGTTGAATTAAATACTGCCCCAGGCATCTCTATGCATAATTATAAAAATCAGTGAATATGCTCCTCAGTCTTTAAAAACTGCAGCATATAAAATAAATACAAGAGAGGAGATTATTCCATTACCTCAGGGCTTGAGAAGGTCTTCTTACTCTTTCTCTGAAATAACCCTGGCTTTATTAACCCTGGGAGCGAGCTGCAGACCTTGTTTGTTTCACCTGGCCTTTGAGAGAAGAGGGAGATTTCAGACTGAATGCTGGTGTTAGTGGTTAATTATGAACAGCTGTTGAATAGATGAGGTGAGCTGATTATGCTCCATTTGGTTTGCCATATTGAATAATTGAGAGTGTGTGCACAGCCAGTGTATGGAAGGCTTTATTACAAATAAATCAAGAGGAAGAAAAATAAAAAATACAATTAATAACATTTTCTCTGAGATCAGCTTAAGTCGTCAATAATGCAGCAGTGAAATAAGGGAGTAAACAAAAGTACTTGTATTAATATCATGCTCATATGTGTTAAATTTATACACCCAGTGGAGCAAAGCAAGAGTGGGAAGGCTTCTCTAATTTGTCAAAGCTGCAGAAGGGCTGAAGAGCCAACATTCAACTGTATAAAAGTTGGTATTTCTTGTTTAAGTGATACGTTTCTCAAACTTCCAAAAACTTTAGAATTATTTTTCCTCTATCAGTATTTTGATTCAGATAAGATCACTCCATTCACCCCCTTCCCACGCCAAAGGGAAAAAATAACAGAAGAAATAATATCTTGAAGCATGAAAAACTGCCATAGAAAGTTGTACCAGCAGGAACATAAACTTTTTTATTATTGTAAACCATTTGATTTTTGTCTGTTAGAATTTAATAGAAAGAAGATGAGACATTATAGATATGTTTGGTTTTATGCATGTACACCTACATATACTCCCCAACTTCCTCTTTTTTGTAGTTAAAAAGCATATCATTGACATATTTTTTAATTTAATTTTGACTGCTTTCACTAGGGATATTAGTCTGAATTTTGAAGCTGGAATAATTATATTTTTTAAGTTCTCATCTAGTTTAACTGAGTCGTTGTGGTAGTAAATAAATAAGTAAAAAATTTCTAGTAAAAGAGAATTCATTGTCTAATTTGAAGTATTTTGGAAAGATTTAACACAATGAATGAATAAAAATGCTTAGTATATTGGAGTAATTAAAGACAATTCACATTTGTGGTTTGGACATAAATGTGTAAAAATTATACCCATCTATCTTATTACATTTCCTTTTCTGTCCCTGAGGATTTCACTATGTACTTTATCTGTAATTGTTGCCAGTTTTCTATCAAGTTCCCACTGGGCTTCTGGTGCAAAAAATCTTATCCTCTCGATGACAGAGCTTGCCTGAATGATTTCATGCTCTTAGCATTTTTGTTCACGGGAATTAGGGGGAGAATGTAACTGCAGCTGAACATAGCATCTATTTTTGTAATTTTTAAGTTTAGACTCTGTTATTGGAACTAAATGAAGAGATGCAGGTGTTCTCCAGTTCAAGTCCTTTGGGATTTTTTGATGGTAGATGCTTGAAAAGAAAATGCATGTGTTTCCAGAGTCAAACAGCAGCTGTGGACAAGGATTTATGTTTTTCTCAGAACTTTGGGATTTCAAAATGTTACATTTAATCACATGCACAGAAAGGAGAGCAAATGTTAAAGATGTTACATATAAAACTAGGAGACTGATCTTTTTACCATACCAGCTAGTTGTGGGAATAGAGGAACAAAGTGATCTTTAATCTTAATATGCACAATTTCAAAAGGATTATGATAGTTGCCAGGACTCTGGTCTTTTGAGAACTGTGCTCAGGCAATGCACAGCATTTATATCTTCTTAATTGCTTTTAAAATCTGGTTTATTCTTATATTTTTCATTGGAAAAATATGAATGTTAATAGTATGAGTTACTGAAAACACACTATTCATGTAGGCTTATTTTGGAGAGTGGATTTAAATTCTGTAAGTTTACATTTTTAGAAAAAGTTTTCTGGCAACATCCTGTAGTTTTCAAAATTTGATTTAAAATAGCAGTTAAACTGCCTGAACTGCAAGGCTATATTTGGAAGTTTTCTTTCTGACAGAATTTGTGGGCAAAACTATTTTGTGGTAATGCAATTTCTCCCTCCCTTTCTCTCTGGTGATTTTGCAATTAGTTGATTGTAGCAAACAGAATGTCTGATATGTTAACTTCAGCTGAAATTCAGGCAAGGGTGGTACTGCTGAGCAATTCAGGAAGGGAGAATGGTGTGGGGAAGAGCAGGTTGGTAACAGTGGTAAATGCCAAGTTCATTAATACCAAGGAAGAGAAAAGTGAAAGCCTTTTTTAATATTCACCAGTTTATGTGCGCTCCGTTCTCTGCCATTACCCTCACAATGTGCTGAGATTGGCGCTACAGCCATGTTAAGTATCAAAGATTTTTCCAGGCTTGAGTCACCACTGCATCTACTGATTTACAAAGATCCTGACTAAGTAGTTAGTAGTTATTCCAAGAGAGAAGTAAACTTGTCCTCAAGTGCAGTCTGCTCCTCTGCTGGCTGCAATTGTAGATTTCATGTCCACGGGAGTAGCAGCAGGGAGGGATGTACTAAACTGTGCTAACTAGATTAAGACTACTTCCAGTGTGTTGCATAAATTTGGCAACTCTCAGTAAGTTCTGGTTATAGAAAGGTAATTGCACAATGCAGGAATAAGACAGCTTGTTCAACTTTCCCTCAAGTAATTTTGCAAATTCTCTTGGGGAAGAGGTGTTTTCATCTCTCTGCTTATGTTGCGGTCAATTTCTCTCAGTACGCCGTAAATCCTTCAGCAATACATGTATTCTAGAATTCTGAGATTGTGACTAAATAGGATTCTGAGTTTTGTAAAATCTTACTTTAAAAATTGATATTTAAAAAAAGAAAAAAAAGGGAAAAAATGACGCTGTCTTTTCTTTCAATCCTGGCTAACTTTGAGATGTACTGTCCAGCTGCACTGTGGAAGTCGGGTAATCAAAGTCAAAGAAGCACTTTTGCCTTTTTCCAATTTTTTTTTATTAATAGAATCATGTAAGATTAAGAGTTTGGTGATAGAGCAAAATAAGAAAAAAGCACAAAGAAGATGGGGGCTCAACTCCAAATGGCAGGAGCCTTAGGCATTGCACTGGGCAATCTGTTGACTGAGGGAACTGGAAAGCCTGCATCTTGTCTGGATTTGTAACTTTTTTGTAAAAACTCATTGTCTGACTCCCTTTTCTTTTAACTCAGGATAACAGGATCTGCCTCTAGATAATGTAGTTGATCCTGTAGTTCTTGGGATAGGACTTTGAGCTTCAGTACTGGCAGTTAAAGACTTGAGCTCTTGAATGGTGGGTAGTAAGAGGTATGCAGGTTTTAAAGTACATAAAGGAAATCTCTCCACCTTCTCTTTAAACAGCTCAAAACCTAGAAAAATCTGTAAAAGTAACTAAACAAGAGTTGTCAAAAAGCCTTTTTTTTTTAAACTTTTAATTCATTAAATGTGTAGAAGTTAGGGAATGGCAGATATGAGATTATTTCTGCTACCTTTATTTTGTGTGTGTGTGCATGTGTGTTCCATTGCATTTCTGTTCACTTTACAATCTGGCAGTATCAAAGTGTTCCATATGGCCACCAAAGTCATATTTAACACTTCTGTTATTGAAAAGAAAAAATCTGCATGCAGGTTCAAATGATAATTTCTATTTTCATAATGCCAGAGGCTGATGTATCTGTGCTTCCTTTATTTATGGAAATGCATTTACCTTTCCCACTTATGGCATCTGGAAAAGCATTATTCAGCAAGGTGACTAGATACTTATTGTTGGTTTGGAGCGTTTTGAAAACGTGACAGGTATGGGCTCTCAGCAATTGCTGACACAGCTTTGGACATTGAAATCTGTTTTTAATTGAGAAAATATATGTTGGCCAGCATATTGGGATAGTTCCCTCCTATTTTGAAAAAATGCCATGGGATCTTTAACTTCCATTTGGACACTTCCCAGACATGGGCATAAGGGACTGTAACTGTTTATTTTCAAATAGTGTTTAAACTATTTCCAGGTTTTATAATTGAATTATATTGCTCTCACTGCCTCTTTAGTGATGTAAATGATTCATATAAGATGGCTACTTTTTTTTGTAATGAAATGCTAAATAGATATGACTGGAAACCAGTAGACTCATGGTGGTAAATTGTAAATGCATTTCGGCTAGGTCAGCTTCTGTTTTTTTAAAATTTTAGTAGCAAGTTAATAAATAACATCATAGCTGAAAAAAACAGCACTAAATGAAGTATCCTATTTTTGATGCAGAAATTATTATATATATATATT
>VZRX01001076.1:0-10272 GCA_013398075.1 Notiomystis cincta
ACTTTGTTTTGATTTCCTTAAATATGTAATTACAGCAGCATAACCAACCTCTCTCATTGGCCCATTTTTGGCCAGCAGCATGTCCATCTTCAAAGCTGTCAGAGATTGGCTCTGCTGGACATAGTGGAAGCTTCCAGGAGCTTTTCACAGGAGCCATCTTTGTGGCCCTCCTGCTACCAAAAACCAGGCCGTGCAAAACCAATACAGATGGAATGTACATTTGATTTAGAGTTCCCTTTGGTTGTGATGATCATCCAAATAAGATGTTCCACCTGCGATGTTCTCCATGTTTCTTTACTCTTTCTAGGACTTGGTGAATCTTCTCTGTATCATGATGAATTGTGATTAGAGTTCTGTGCCCATTGTTATGGACATGTGCTAGCAGTTGATACAGGTTGTTTTGTTGCAGTAGTTTCCTCACTAATCTGAGTCATTCCAATGGGGGTAGGCAGTAAATTTTGATACGATGTCTAATTAGACAGTAAAAAATTGTGGGTTGTGAGAGGAGCTGAATAATTAGTCTCATTTCCCAATTCTGGAAAAATTACAGACACAGATATTTGCTTGTCTCTACAGTGATGTTATCTTTAAGTATGGAATCACAAAGAGTTCTCATACGAATACATCCATTCCCAATGTATAGAAGTACAGTTTCAGGGGTTTCATCAGGGGTACATTTGAAATTACAAACATTTTGTGCAGTGTCAAGATACATGTCTTGGGCCTTAATGATGTTACTTTCACAAATAAATCCCTGCTGGGGGATGTATAACACATGTATAACACATGCATCAACATCAGTGGTTTGCTATTTGTCCCCATTGGGCCTGTACTCTATGTTCCAATGGATATAGTTCCTAGTGCAATGATTTGGTATATGGGGTATACTGAAGCACTGCATATTGTAAAAAAAAACTTGTGGCTTTACTGTCACTAGGGTCAAAAGTGAAATTTACTAGTGTCTTGGGGTGATTCTGTCACCAAGATTGGAATTCCCTTTCAAATTTAGTTGCACTATCCCAAATTATCTTTCAAATCTCAGCGAGTAAGGTAACCTCATCACTTTGCCTTATAATTGCTGCCACCGTAGATTGAATCCACAACTGAGCTTGCATAAAACTAAGAGCAAAAGAGATATTGATTTGAGTTGCACCTAGATAATTCACTATCAGCTGATGATCCTTTTTGTCAATCCTCTCTCACTGAGGTAATATATCTGATAAGAGCCATTGGTTGGTTCCTAACGTTCATAGGAAAGATCATAATGAATGTTCTAATTGGTATAAATTACTTGTGGTCAAGCTTATTTTGTTTGCTAAAACTTTGGCATCTATTTAAGACTTCTAATCCTGTTCCCCAAATGTCAGTCACATCTCTCCTCACTCATTTTAGAGAGGTGGCGATTCATCCATGTAACCATGTATGATGTATCCAGGAATGGTGAGCAGGTGGGTTTAACTGCAGATATAACTTTCATTGTTAGTTCCACTCATTTGAGGAACCATGAGGGATTAAATAGAACTTGATGATGGTCTGTATATCTGATGGCATAGGCTCCAGTTTTATAAATTTGTGAGGATGGAAATTTTTTATCTTTTACAATCAGGGCAAATGTTAAGTGTGGAGTGAATGTTGTTGTACTGGGTTCAGGAATATCTATTTTAAATATAAATATTAGTCCTAAGTTTTCATGAGCCCAGAGAGTCTATGACAACAGGTTGTACCAAGGTAAAATTGTACCAACAGTCCAACTTTTGCATTTCACAAAGTTTAGTATCATGGGTGTTTGATGTAGCACAGTGCATGGAAAACTGAGATGCCTTTTCATGGGTAGACCCATTAATCATTTGGCATCCTATTGCACCATGTGGGTGGCAGATGGAGGAGCCAGTGCATGTTTCTGAGAAACTCCTTAGATGAGGAATTTCCTGGTGAGGTTTTACCTCTGCAACTCACTCCTCACACATAGCCACTCTCACACAGGGTTAGTTTGCCCAGGCACAACCAGAAGAAAGAGGCGGCCCCTCACATGGACTTTCGGTGGTTTTATTCATAGGGCTCTGGGGACGCGGGCCCTATTGTGGGATCCAGAGGCAAAAGGGGCGAGCTTCCGGTTGGAAGAAACTTATGAAGGGGTCCCGGAGGGGGATGGGGTCACACAATGACAGCCAATGGGGAGAGGGGAGCAGGGGAACAGAGGGTTGGGTTACATTCTTATAGGGAATTTACATATAATTACAGAGTTTGATGAGAGAAGCCATTCTCACAGATTTAGGGGGGATTTTTTATATCTTGGAGTCAGTCCACCAGCAGGTGGAAGCTGTACTTAGGATTTCTGGCCCCCTGGCTCCCATAGCCATTGGTTCAGCCTCTGCAACAGCATCCTATTTTAATTTCTTGTCCTGCCATTTCCCAAAGTTGGAAAACTTTATGAGGATGTTTCACTTCTACCCTACCTCCCTTCATTTTCTAAGTATACTTTTGTTCTGTGCATGACCGCAGTGGTAAGATTCAACTTCTTCCTTTTAAATGTCTTCTACGATTGTTCTGGTGTATTTAACAGGAGCATGAAACCATGGCTACCCTAGGTTTTCTCCAGTCAGACTTTTTAATAAAACTGAGGGAGTATTCGAAGTGGATACTGACACCATTGCGAAAGTTTTAGCAATTCTGAGAGGTACTGTTCCTAGTATTATGTTGTGTTCCCTTAGAGTGTTTCATCTGCATGATACTTTAATATAGTTTCCCTATACTATGTAATGTATTGAGCAACGATTTATATTATGGCATGCCCTATATGGTATATAAGAATTGTTGTGAATAATCATAACATATATATATATCCTTCAACAGGTTGCACACAGCACATTTCTGTCAGAGTTGGTCAGAATTAAGATAGGTGTCTTATCTCTATTGACCCAATCACAGATGATTTCCTGACTGACAATTATATTGAGACATGGGTATTTGTGGGTAAGCAAGTGTTACCAATATCTTCCACAGCAGCAGGGTGATGTATTCCACTTTCATCTTAATGGAGGCTGCAAGACAAAAAGGTAAACCAGACTGGTCTCATCAAGTTTTTTCCAGACAGATTATCCCATTAAGAAGAAGGAAAAATCCACCATGCACTAATTCTGTGTTTTGCCCCACTGCTATCAGTAGCCTCCCAAGTAACTGGGCCACAGGGTTTCATTAGAGTCATAGGCACAGTTCTAATTTGTGGTAAATTTACCATAACTTGTTGTCCTCGCTGTAACATGGTTGGACTTTTTTTTTTCATCAGAAGGCAGAGCAACAGATTCAGCTTTTGCAAAGAATGCTCTACTCACCAGGCTCCCAATGGACCCATACCAATTATTCAATTGGTGAAATATTTGGAGAGTTGAGTATCCCACTGAGCCTCTGTGGCAGGATGTTTCCCCCTACCACAGAAGAGCTTATCTGTTTTATCAGCTGGTGTGATAGTTATAGGCATTCTCCCCCTCACATGAATTAATGAGATAATCCAAGGCCAGATGTGTCCAATAGTGAGTTATCTCTAGCTAGTGAGTTATCTCTCCCTCTGGTGCCAGAGGTGGAACTCCCTATTGACAATAAACATTTTATCTTGAGAACAAGATGTAGAGAGATAAGATGCTGGAATTTATGACTGACAAACACTTAACTTTACAAACTATAAAAGCTACACAAATTTTCACGAAGTTAGAAGTCTCCTACACCCTGGAACTGTGTAGGACTTCTCCCCAAAGTTTGGACACATCTTTGTGATTACTTTTCCGAAAATTGAGTGAAAGGAGTCTATGTTTACTCCATCATCAATTTGATGGTAAGCTACATTGACTCCTAATCTATACTATTTCTTCGCTAGCTGTAATATAGGTACCTTTTATCATGCACTGTATTTTTTTCTTCTAGTAGTTTTTTTTATTTATCCTGTGTACTAAGTAGTCTGTTTAAAGTCTTATATCTGTTATTTTTGTGTCTATTCAATAAATAATTAATTTTTTAAGAGACTTAATTGGCCATTCCTAAGAACTTGGGAGCAAGAATCATTTGGGGTGCAGGCTGCCTCAAACAGAGCTACTACCAGAAATCTGAGTCAAAGGCAGGACTTGTCTAAGCTCTCATCTCCATTTGTAACAGTCTCATGTGGCTTAAGTTTCCTTTTCAATAAGCCGTTAGCTCTTTCCATCATTCCATTTGATTTGGGGTAATACGGGGTATGGAATACCTATTGAATTTCTTCCTGTTTAGCCCATTCTTGCACTAGGGAAAAGGGAGCAGACAAAACTTCACTGCAAATGGGGGAGACACTAATAACAAGCTGAAAAACAGATCTGCTGTGGTTAGCAAGTTCCAGTGCAAGGAGTGTTTGACCATGATATAATTTCCATTATTTCTGTCGAATACAAAATTATCAGGGACTGGCAAAGTAGTTACTCTAAGTAAAGGAAATTATTACATACAGAGCAGTGTCTGTGCCAAGGGGCCACTAAACCAGACCCACTTTTCAACAGATCCCCTGCACAGGACTCAGTTTCCTTGGGGTGACTATGCACTCTGCCCTTGCCAGCAATACTGCAAGAAAGGGAGCAGCTGAAAGCAGGTAAGGCCTTTGCCTCCCCTTCCACTGTCTGGACTCAGCGATGAGGCTGGCTCTGGACACTTAAAACTGGCCTGAAAGGCTGGGGAGTGCACCAGCCAACACCCCAATGCCCTGAGGTGCCTCTTGCAGAAAAATGACCAGGAGCAAATGTATGGCCCAAAGGAACTGTGGCTGGGGAAGGTTTGGGAGGAGACCAGATTCAAGGCCAGGGAGCCACGCACACACACAGGCCCTGTGGCTTTGGGCAGGCCTCTGGGCTGCACTGGCTTCCAGCAGCATACACCAGTGATGGCAGAGATGGCGTAATATTGGCCCCATCTGCACAAGGCAGGAAGAACATAGTGTGTGGATGCCATGGTTTAGGAATGGTACTCCCCAATAGGTAAAGATCACAGGTTGAGATAAGAACAATTTACTGGAAGCATCAATGAAATAAGAAAAGGAACAGTAACAGCAACAGTAACAAAAGTGTACAAAAGAGATAGGGAATGATTCACATGAAAAATGCTCACCGCAGAGCTCAACCCAGTCACAACCGTACTAACCTGACCAGAAGGAATCCCTTCTCCCCTACAGAGACTCCCTTCCCCCCACCCCTGGCAATGATGTGAGCTGGTATAGAATAACCTCTGGGTCTTAGCCATGCCTCCTCCTGGCTACTGAAAAAATTAACCCTGTCCTGGCTGGAACCAAGACAGTGGACGTGCAAACTAATCAGCTTTGAAATGAAGTAAGGAAGGGGAAAATTTTTTTATAGGGGATGTGGATGGAATCTAACACAGTCCTGCTTGAGAGAAATACTATACAAGATGTTTGAGAAGAAATAATATTTTAAAAACTAAATTAAAATATATAAATCTGGCAACAGAAACAAAGAAATATGTATAAGGAAACGTTTCTGGATAGAGACACTGTGTGGCATAAAAAGCAATTGGATACATAAGGTTTTTGTTAAATTCCCAATAGATAACATATGGCTACATCTATACCTAGATTAAAATTCTGCATAAAGTAAAAAGTTTATTTTTGTGTGGTCCTTCTGGAGGAACCAATTGAAACATTGGCCCCCATGTAGAGCCATCCCCTTCCAGTTTAGCTTAAGTAATCTCTCAGCCCTATGGTGTTATGGTAAGTAAAGGAGATGGGTTAATGAATTCACACTTTAAAGCTGAGAGGAGGAGAAGGAGGTGACACCCTCCTGTTTGTCCTACCAGCTTGTTTATCAGTCCACAGCCTATTTTTAAGGGATTGTTCAACTAGGGTCCATCCCAGCAAGGACTGCAGGTCCCCTCTGTTTGTCTTGAAAGCTGTTGTGGGTTATTTGCATACAAATGGGGAGCTAAGGCCTGGCAATGCTGCAAGTCCTGAAAAGGGCTGTGGGGTGGTGCCTGCTCTGGCACTGCAGCCATGCAGCACAACAGCACAGGGTTCCAGACCCACCAGGTCCTGGGGCCAAGGCCAGGTGATTTCCCAGAGAACTCGGAGAAAATAAGTGAAGGGGTGTATCATCTGTGTCTCTGTCCTGCTCTCCTTCCCCAGCCACCTTCCCTGATCCCTTTCCTCAAGGCTTAAAAAAATAAAATCGGACAACATATGGCAGTTTCTTTTGTTGGTAAGTTTCCATCTTGCCTACCAACTCCAGGTGAAGGCCCTGTCCACACACTGTACAGACGACCAGCATAAAACATGGAAGGAACAAGTGGCCTAGTGGTTTTCTTGTCATGTGCCTTTGAACAGGGTTTGCCTCTTAATAAAACTGAGGGATGGCAGGCATGCTTGGACCCTGCCATCTGCCCAGGCAGGGGATGCCTATATGCATGGAGCATCACCTTGACCCCCAAGGTTTGCTGTGAGGAGGCCAAGAAAACAAATAACAGGTCTCTGGAACCTACTCTTCATATTTCACTGCATGGGGACAGCATAAAGATTCACATGGCTTTTCACCCTGAGCTGTTGATCAGGCAGTCAGAAAAAAGACTGACCACAAGCAGCACCCCTCCTTGAGGGAGTCCAGTACCACCATAGTGATATCACCTGCCTTTTTCCTTTCAAAACTTTTCCCTTCTTGATTTTAGCCAAATCTCTGAGGGTTGCCTTAATCAGGCTTGATACCCTGAGCTGGACTGGCGCAGCAGCCTCGTGTTTTCCTCTGTGGGCCCTAGTGTGGAGTACCAGCCCAGTTGGACCTGGGGAAAGTGAATTAATCATTCCCTTGTGAAAAACGATGAGTTCTCCCCAAAGGGAACTATGTGACATCTCTGGGTTATTTTCCCTTTTGCTCTAAAAATTAAATGGGACTGTATGCAGTTGTTCTTTAAGAGACACAGGATGCCCAGAGGCACTCCAGATGCATACTGTGAATAAAGCTCAACAGAGATCATACATCCAATCTTTCCACTTATTGAAAACTGTTATTTTAACCCCACACTGCTACAAACAAAACAGAAAACAGAAAAGCATCACTTTTCATACATATGCATGTAACCATATAACCTTTCCCTTCCCACTACAAAGAACACTGACATCTCTTTTCTTTTATGAAAATTCACATAATTTATCCTTCAATCTACTAAATTGTTATAAATAGTCATATTCGAAAAGCACCTTCCTGATCTCCATAACAAGCAACCACTCTTAAAATGTGTGATTCTCTTTTCATATCTAAGCTCTGAATATTTGAGGTGAACTTTTTGGTTAAAAAGTAATTTTAGTCTATGAAATAGATATCTATCGATTTTATGTATGTTAAGATGAGAGCTCAAAATCAAAAAAGCCTCTTCCACAGATTGGTTCATACACTTATTATTAATTCAATAGCTTGTGCATTCAATCAGCTCATCACACAAGGATATTTCAATGCTCATTTAATATTCTATGTATTGAAATGTAGAAACACATGTCCATATTATCGCCATAGAAACATAAGAGGAACTGAAGTTCAGTACATGCCTATAGAAGAATTTCTTGTGTCAGGGGGCTGTGATCTCCTCCTGTACGGGCTGGACAATCCTGGCCTGCGAGTTGCTGAGAAGACAAGGGCCTAACACCTGTGTCCTTGGCTTTATCAGCACCATTAACTCCCAAGTAAGTGGAATCCAAAACAATGGAAGGCCACTGAAGGGAAGACGCTTAGCAAGTCATGTAACCCGCAAGCTGGGCAGAAAAACTGCCAACCAATGCTATATTGCCTAGTAGACGTTATTTTGCTTTAATAACCAATCAAGTAGGTAGTAGACAACTGTGTAAGAAATAGCAATACTATATAACCTTGCTGGCTTTGCATAATAAAGGAGGACGATATCTAACTGCATCAGTGTCTATCGTTACTCGGGTTCTCAGCCGCTGGAGAGACCCTCATTACACATGCCCCTTATTACTTTTTTCATTCGAGCCTCTTGGAAATAAAACTGTGATGTGGTTGTGACTTAGAATTCATCCAATAGTATAAATACAATTTTAAACTGTCTAATCAATCCCCTGAGTGGATCCTTACAGAACTGGGCTTTACTCCCATGAGAGAGACCTATTTCTCTAATGTCTTTGGGTGATTCCCTATTTTATCCTTGCCTTTTTTTTTTTTTGTCTTTCACTCTCTGCTAGAGCTAACAATGTTTTGACTGTGAAGATCATATTCTGATCTATTTGTGATCAAATCCAGTCATAATAAATTTCAAGCTGAAAAATTCCTTGACTATTGTGCTATCAATGTAGCAAAGAGAGAAGTAGTAAGGAGGGAACAGTCCAAAGCCAATTGTTTGGCTGGGTTCCCTTGGTCTTTTGGTTTGATTGCTTTGAGTTTATTTTTCATTAAAAAAATTATGTTTGAAAATGTATAAAAATTTTACATTAATATGGTATGGTAAAACTTGCCAGTAATTTTTTTATATCCTTTGTAAAGAATATGCATAAAGTACAAATTAAAAGCTCTGTAATTTTATTATAATACAAAACAAAGGTTAAAATCAGAAATTATAATCTTGACTTTCTTCTGTTTAAACACATTAAACTTTTCTTTTATAAAGTACATGAGACAAATGTACTAAAATGAATTGATTTCCTGTGCTCCATCAAGCATTTTTTTCCTGTACATGACTGTTTTTAAGCACCTAGACCTGAGAATCTCTGAACTTTAATAGTTTAGAGACATAAGTGTTTTTTTGGTTGGTTTTTGTCTTGCTTGTTTTTTTAAGGAGTATCGAGCAACTTTCCAACAGCATGACCGTCTGTCCATGGAGTGTCTTGATCTGGCTTTGCATAAATATAGGTCCTGGGCAGCCTGTTGGCTGTGGAAGATGGCCCCTGAGCCCTGCTGCACAAATCCCTCATCTCCACTGCTCAAGGTGTGTCAGGCATCCGAGAAGCAAAGAAACGAGACAGTCCAGCTCCTATGTTCAGAAAAACTCCAAAATTCTTAACAGCTAGAGATCTGGGCCATGAAGCCAGGGGTAGCAGGGAGGGTAGTGGTTTGGGATAGGCCACTGCTGGCACTTCCCAGTGTGTCTGACTGTGAGGCACAGTTCCTGCCTGTGCTGGGGCCAGGCCGCCTCACAATGATGCTCTTGATGGAGAAATGCGAGTGGGCCAGCACCATGCCGCTGCCAGGCTTGGCAGCATGCAGTGAGGCTGCCAGCACCAGGCCCAGCAGGTGCATGTTGCAGAAGGGTGTCCGTGCCAGTTCCACTGCTGGCAGCAAGGGGCCCAGCAGCACAGTGACTGCAGGCAGCACTGATCCAGGGACACTGCTGGGGGTAGTGAGGGGCTGGCAGGCTGGCAGGGAGGAGTGGTGGAAGGCAAAGAAGGTGGACTGGGAGTGGTAGGGCTAAAGCTGGAGGCCATAGCCACAGCCGTTAGGGTCTGTAGACACAGGGTGGCTGCTGCAGGGGCTGGGGCAGGGGCTTCAGGAGGAAGGCAGCAGCAGGGTTCATGGTGTGCAGCAGCATCTCTGGCACCAAGAGCTGCTATTGCTTGAAGTGCTTTCGGCAGTGCAGGAAGCTCCTGTTGTCAAACATGTTCACAGACTTGGGGTCCAGCATCCAGTGGTTGCCCTTGCCTAGGTTGCTGGGATCCTGAGGAATCCTGACAAAGTAGTCACTAAAGGAGATTGTGGTGGATGCTGTTCTGACATGCAGGGAACTTCTCCCAGTAGTAGGGGAAGTGCCTGCTGATGAATTTGCAGATCTTGCTCAGCATCAGCCACTTCTCAGAGCTCTGCAGGATGGCCATGGTGATGAGAGCAATGTAGGGAATAGGGTGGCTTCACCAGACTGTTCTTGTCACCCCTGTGCACCTCGCTGCTGCTGCCTTTTGTGGGCCATCCTGAAGGGGGGCTGCGAACCCCATTGCCACCACACATAAGCGACTGTAGTAGCAGGGTGTTGTCATGGACGTCACCCACATCCTCTTTGTCTTCTTCCTCCTCCTCGTCCTCAGGGTAGGAGTGGCGGCAGGGGTGGTGGGACTGTGGCTCCTTGTCATCCTCCTCATCGGTCTCCTCAGGCAGCATGGACACCCCAGACATCTCCAAGTTCAGGGTCATGGCATGATGGCAGGACAGTGCATTGGCAGAGGCCGGTGCGGCAAGTGAGCAGGTGCATTCCTAGCTGCCACCAGGTGTAGGCGGCGTGTGGATGGCGGATGACGGAACCAGTGCTTGTTCCAAGAAC
>VZRX01001077.1:3097-36824 GCA_013398075.1 Notiomystis cincta
ACGGCAGCGGTGACAGGAGCTGCCCCGATGCTGCACCCAAACACCTCCACCCTGCCCTTGCCACGGTCCCCTCGGATGGGCTGGAGGGTCCAGAGGGGGAAATGGGGTGGGGAGAGGGGAGGGAAAAGAAAAGAAAACAAAAAAGCGCCTCACGTGGCAAATCTAAAACACTTTCATTTTAAATAACAATAATTATAATTAAAAAGAACGGCTGCCCTTGGCTAGCGGAGGGGCAGAGCCAGCGGCCAGCGAGCCGTTCCTCAGTGTACGATCCACGGGAGTGTCCTTCCAGGAGCCCCGGGATCCCCTTCCCGGGCCCGGAGAGTCGCTGCGGGAGCGCAGGGAAGGAGGGAGGTGCCGGCAAACGGCCCTTGGCCCTCGCAGCCCCAAGGCAGCCCCGCCCCGGCCTCTCCCGCCTCCGGCCGCGGCCGCAGCGGGGAATGTCCGGCTGCTCCCCTTCCTAGATGAACTTGAAGCATTTGGTCTTGTCGTGGGGCAGCCGGGTCTTGAAGAGGACCGAGTCGACGCGGAACTGGGTGTAGAGCAGGGGCATGTACCCGTACACCTTCACGAAGAAGTTGATGCACTTGTGCCGCTCGTGGAAGTGGGAATCGTCGTGGGAGAGCGCCTGGGGGCAGCCGGGGCAGCGGAAGGTCCAGCGGGAGGTCACCTGCCAGCAGGGCCAGAGCGGGTCAGGGCCTCGCTGCCCACAGGCCCAGCCCGGGGCACGGCAGGGGCGCCGGGTACAGATGGAATTTCAGGAGGGATTGGGTTGGAAGGGATCTCAAAGCTCAGCCTGTCCCACCCCCTGCCCTGGGCAGCGACACCTCCCACTGTCCCAGGGTGCTCCAAGCCCCATCCAACCTGGCCTTGGACACTTCCAGGGATCCAGGGGCAGCCACAGCTTCTCTGGGCACCCTGTGCCAGGGCCTCCCCACCCTCACAGGGAACAATTCTTTCCCAATATCCCATCTCTCCCTGCCCTCTGGCACTGGGAAGCCATTCCCTGTGTCCTGTCCCTCCATCCCTTGTCCCCAGTCCCTCTCCAGCTCTCCTGGAGCCCCTTCAGGCCCTGGAAGGGGCTCTGAGCTCTCCCTGGATCCTTCTCTTCTCCAGGTGAACCCCCCCAGCTCTCCCAGCCTGGCTCCAGAGCAGAGATCATCTCTGCCATGGGCAGGGAACCCTTCACCAGACAGGGAATTCAGTCTGATCCAGTCCTGTGATACCAAACCTCAATTCACCTGCTCTGTGGCAGGGATTTGGCTGATTCCAAAGGCTGAGCTTTCCCACTGGAGCTGGATTTCCCCTCCTTTCCCAACCACAGCCTCTCCAGCACTGCCAACCCCGGGACACCGCGGTGCTGCACCTTGATGGGAGGTTTCCTGGTCAGGTGGGACACCAGGAAGTTCATGGCGATGTCCTCGCAGTTGATGTACTCGTCCACCATGTCCCGGATGGCCTGGGGCATCACGTAGGAGTACAGGTAGGCGTAGTACTGCCAAGGGGAGAGGCACAGCGTTCTCCAGCAGCTCCACAGGTGGTGGCAACACACTTGGGCTGTGTCTGACTCAAAACTCGAGGATCCCAGTGCAGGCAGTCCCCACAATGGAGTTAATCCCACCCAAGAGCCGCCGTGGCCACAGCAGCAGCAAATCTCCCACACCACCACCCTCTCCTTGAACCCCAGAAATTGAGGAATGGGGGTTCCAGCTCCCTCAGATCCTGCTCTCTGCTGCTGTGGAGTCAGCACAGCAGGAACAGCCACTGGATACCCTTCCCAGTGCACCCAGGAGCAGGTTCTGACTGTGTCTCACTTGAGGGAAAAGGAGCAGAAGCTCCCACATTTGTCCTTAAAAAACCACAGCCCCCCAGAGCTGCAGCCTGGGGTGTCTGTGAGCAGGAAGGGGCAGCCCTGGGGATGTCTCACCTTGTGGAAGAAGGCAGCACCAGTGAGCACCATGGAGAGCTCGCAGGAGTAGTTGGAATTGTAGAGCCAGGACTGGTGGGGGATGTCCCAGGCGTGGTAGCGCCCCGGGAAGCCCACGATGCGATCCCTGGCCTCTCTCCACACCCTGCAAACACAGAACTCTCCATGAGACACAGACCTGGGAGCCCATCCAGAGGCTCCTGAGGGGCTGGCAGGGATGGAGGGGGCCCAGACATAAAGGAGTGTGGCAACTGCTTACCCAAGGAATGCCCAAAAGGAGAAAAGTGTTCAAATGTGCTCCTCTCCTAGAGCACAGCCGAGCTGCTGATGCACAGGGAAGGGCTCCTAATCCCTAAATTGGGGGTTTTGTAGCTCAAAAGGGCTGTTCTGGAGGTTTGGAAGAAAACTAAGGGCAGAGCAGCCCAGGCTCAGCCTGGGAGGAGCTCAGCATCTCCTGGCCTCTTCCCCAAGGCCCTGGGACTTTCCATCTCGAGCAGCTCAGTAAAGCCCAGGTAACATCAATCTCCCTCAAGGAAAGCTTTGGGGCTTGGAGCAATCTGGGATAGTGGAAAGTGTCCCTGCACTGCACTAGAGGAGCTTTAAGGTCCCCTCCAACCCAAACCATTCCAGGACTTGGTGATTCCATAATTCTGTGAAAAGCTGCTGAGATGCTGAAGGCCTCGGTGTCCCCAAGGGAACACCTGGATTGCCCAAGTGCCAGCTCCTCATCCCAAACTGCAGCTTCCTGGGCTCTGGCCATACAGGAAAAGCCTCCAGGGCCCTGAGTGCCTCCCTCACCCCAACACGTGCTCACAGTCCAGCCTTGGGAATGAAACCCTGAGGTCTGAACGTGGGAGTGTGGGATTGCTTAATGCTCTGCTCTCATCTGCAGCTCACGCTCCTCCAGAGAAATCCCCCAGGAGAGCTGCAACACTGGCAGGAATAATTAAGGAAAAAGTCAGTGCCTAATGCCCAAGCTGGGAAACAACTCCAGCTTCCACAGGCAGGGGTGCTGGCTCCCCTTGGATCATTCAATCCCACCTCCCTGCTGCTCAGTGCCCAGGCTGTGACTCCACACTGCGTGAGAGAACTCCCTGTGCACACAGAAGGGTTTTTCCTTCTTCCCAGGCACAAAACTGGGCAGAAAGTGGCCTTTTGGGGTTTTTTTCCCTCATCTGGGTGTGAGTTTCTCCCACAGGCCCTGCTCCTGGAGAGCTACAGGAGGAGAGCAGCAAAGGAGACCGAGGTTCCCTGAGCTTTCCTTACACTTTTGGAGCACAGATATGTTTGTTCTTCAATCCTCCAAACTCCAAGACAACCTGGTAATGAATCCTGAGGAATCAACACCACCAGCAGCTCCATCCTCCCCCCAGCACTTGTTTGCTGCAGTTCCTGTCAACCCAGGGTGATTGTTTAGAAAAGCTGGAAGTTGAAACCACTTATTCCCTCTCACTTCTCCCACATCTCTGCTCTCCCACAAACGTGACGCTTTCTCCTTCCCAGCTCAGCCACGAAAATCAGGATTTCTCTGGAGAATCGTTTTGGGGATGCTCAGGGAGCTGCCTCCAGCTCCCTCCTGAGTGGCAAACAGGGAAAAACGAGGCTTTTGGCCCCAAGAATCAAAGCCTGGAGCAGAGTTTCGACAAAGCACAGTTGTTGTGGGCAGAGGTTCACTCCAGTGCCAAGACTCCAGCAATTCCTGGGAACGTGTTAACACAGGGAGGCTTTGTGGGAACAGGGTGTCTGTAAGCAGGGATATGAGTGAGAATAACACAGGGCACTTACAACCCTCATTTGATGCTCTCCAGGGCTGATCAGCAAAACCCTGGCCAGGAGAAGGAAAACAGAGACCAAAAAAGGGGAGGAAACAGCCGAGTTCGGATAAAGAGCCTGGAATGGGGCAGGGGAGGGAAGCCAGGAATCCTGACGCCTCCTCCTGCACTTCAATCCCTCTCACACCTCGTTTCTCATCTCTCTGAGGGAGCTTGGGGGGTTTCCAGGCATTTTGTGCCTTTTAATCCTCCTCCCAAGCAGGTTTTGGTCCCCATCTCCCACCCCCGGGCAGCTGCCGGGTGTTCTCCGACCGGGAATCGCAGTCCCTGCTCCGGTGCCACCCTCACTCCCCAGCAGCTCTGGCAGTCGGGGAGGTTTGGCTGTAGGAGCTGCAGGAGCAGCTGGCACAAACCTCCCACGGCAGGAGCCCCCTCATTCCCGTGATCAGGAAGCTCTTGCCAGGGAAAAGTCGAGGGGAAACGGGATGGTGGAGCAGAGCAGGGGTGGGAGTGAGAGCACCCTGCACCTGCCCTTGCTGGGTGGCATCTGCCTCTCCCTGAGAAAATGCCCCAAGATCTGTCACACCCCAGTGTCACACCGAGCAGAGGGTGGCAGCCACCATCAGCACGTGAGCATCACCCTGGCCTTGCCCACAGCTCACGGATGGAGTGGAGCAGCCTCTTGGATTTGTTTTCCAGGCTCTGTCCACCCTGGATTTGTTTTCCAGGCTCTGTCCACAAGCCTTGAATCCCTTCAGGGACTGTTACCAGCACAGCAAAAGCTGAAGAGTTGGGTTAAGACGTGTGGGAAACGGGAGTTTCCTGGCCAGCCTGGGATGAGCACCCCCAGCGGCGTTAAGCAGTTCATTAGCGCCCGTTTCTCCAAGAAACGACGTGGCTAATTAGGGACAGCCCTAACCCCGCCCCTGGCTCCTGGGTGGCCGCGGGGGGAGCAGCCCGTGCCCAGGGGCGGGCGCTCACCTGAAGCCGAACATGATCTCGTCGTGGCGCAGGTGGGCGTCGTCGTCGATGGACAGGATGGCCTCGGTGTCGATCTGGTCCCAGGGCAGGAAGCGGTTGTTGAGGCTGTTCTTCTCCGTGCGCACGACCTGCGGGGCGGGAGGGAGGGACCCTCAGGGGCTGCAGGCCCGCGGCTCTGGGGCTGGGCCGGCCCAGGCGGCACCGGGGCACAGAGATGGGCTCAGTGCAGCAGCAGCAGCAGCTCCAGCGATTCCTCTCAGCCCCGGCCACACACCTGTAAAATCCTACTGGATTTCTCCCTCAGAGTATGATCGTGGAATATCCTGAGTCGGAAGGGATTCACCAAGATCATGGATCCAACTCCTGGTCCTGCACAGACACCCCAACAATCCCACCCTGTGCATCCCTCAGAGCGTTGTCCAAACACTCCTGGAGCTCTGGCAGCCTTGGGAACTTCACCATTCCCTGGGGAGCTGCTCCAGTGCCCAAACACCCTCCGGGAAAGAACCTTTTCCTAAAACCCAGCCTAACCCTCCCCTGGCACAGTTTCACACCAGTCCTGCCAGCCCCATCCACACTGGATCCTTTCCCCTGCTCTTACACTCTCAGCCTCCCCTGGCTGATCCAAAGCCACTCCGTCCATCCCACATTTCCCATCCCATTCAACCCCTCCTCATTTCCCTGCCTCTGCTCTGAGCAATCTCCAGTCAAAAATTAAGCCCAGCCTGGTGAAAAGACCAAAGCATCACGGCAATAGAACTCCATTAAACAAGATTACATTTGATCCCACAGAAAAGCCCACACTGAAACCATTAACAGTGGAAACATTTGTATCAGGATCCGTGTGACAGCTGGGATGATTCAATTCCCATGGAAAGCCTGTCATGGAGCTTTCAGCCCTCGAGAGCTCCGGGAGGGGTGGAATATTCGGCAGGAACATGTTGAATATTGCACTGAAGAGCCATCAAAAGCACAAACAATTCACTGCAGGTGAGCAAACTGAGCAGCTCTGGGCTATGGAAAAGCAGGGCCAGAGCAGAGCCAGCAGCATTCCCAGCCCAGGAGCTTGGTGGTGCCATCAGGACATGGAAAAAGCAGGGACAATTTTGGTGCAGGGATTTCTTATCCTGCTCCTTCCTGAGGTGCAGAAGCCTCACAAAACTCAGCTCAGTGTTTGGCTTGGCTGAAGGTTTATCCAGAGCTAGCAGATGCTCCCAGGGGTTTCTTCTCTGCCTGGGAACTGCTGGAAAAGAGGATGCAGGAATCACAGTGGGAATGAGGGGTGAGGAGGGAAGCAGGAGGAGGCAGCTCTGTGCTCAGCTCTGGGGTCCTGAGCACAGGAAGGACGTGGATCTGCTGGAGGGAGTCCAGCCTGGAGAGGAGAAGGATCCAGGGAGAGCTCAGAGCCCCTTCCAGGGCCTGAAGGGGCTCCAGGAGAGCTGGAGAGGGACTGGGGAAAAGGGATGGAGGGCCAGGACACAGGGAATGGCTTCCCAGTGCCACAGGGCAGGGAGAGATGGGATATTGGGAAGGAGTTGTTCCCTGTGAGGGTGGGGAGGCCCTGGCACAGGGTGCCCAGAGAAGCTGTGGCTGCCTCTGGGTCCCTGGAAGTGTCCAAGGCCAGGCTGGATGGGGCTTGGATCACCCTGGGATGGTGGGAGGTGTCCCTGCCATGGCAGGGGTGGAACAGGATGAGCTTTAAGTCCCCTTCCAACCCAAACCACCCCACGATTCCATGACCTTGGCCATGGGGACATTTCGGGGGGACTCCCTCAGCTCAGAAGCTTTGCAGGTCTGGAAGTGCCATTATCCAGCTTTTCCCAGAAATCAGCTGCTCTCCTGCCTTCACCTGGGAGCAGCTGAGATTCCAGCGGGCTGGAAACTGATGCATCCCAAGGGAACTGACACATCCCAAGGGAACTGACACATCCCAAGGGAACTGACACACCCCAAGGAAAAACCTGGCAAACTTTACTGATTGACTCGTTTTCCCAAAATCTGCTGGAGAGCAACACGAGGCAACTGCTGTCCATTGAGGAAGTGACTGCCTGAAACCTCTGGAATTTGGGAACCTCAGAGGACAGAGGGATCTGGCATTGAACCCTTCCCTAGGGAGAAGGATGCCACAAGGAGCTGGGTGTCTCCAAGCCTGGATAAGCACATTCCTCACACCAGAAGTAGGAATCAACTGCTGCATTTGATGCCTTGTTTCCAAGGGAACTACCCCAAATTCCAGCACTTGGGATGCAGCTAACAACTGTCAGCAGACACTGTTCAGTGGCTTTTGTAATTCCCAGGGGTGAGGACTCCCAGGAAGAGCACGGGGATGTCCAGGCCCATTTGGGATGGGAAGGATGAGGCTGAGGTCGAGCCCTTCTCCCATTCCTGCATCCCTCCGAGATGGTTCAAGGCCAGGGTTGGATCCTGACCATGTCCAGCACATCCCAGGCTGTGGAAATTGAGGACATTGTGTTCTGGACAGAAGAGGAAACTCTTGAGAAGGAAAAAAGCAAATTTTTTGAGACTTCTCTGCTTTAAGACAAACAACTCATCTTGTAAAAATAGGTTGGGGCAATGGGGGAGAATTCGACTCAGGGAGTTGAAATATTTTTCTCTTTTCTGAAGTGTTTACATTTCCAGGGGTCTCTAAACCCGCTGGATTTCTCAGGCATGAAATGGCATTGTGGGCACAAATGGACTCAGAATGGACCTGATTAGCTCAGGTGAGAGAAGACCTCCCATCCCTGGAAGTGTCCAAGGCCAGGCTGGATGGGCCTTGGAGCAGCCTGGGATAGTGGGAGGTGTCCCTGCCCATGGCAGGGTTGGAATGGGATGAGCTTTAAGGTCTCTTCTCACCCAAACCATTCTGGAATTCTCCAAGTCACCAACATTCACCTCCTGTGTGCCCCAGGTCAGTGGAGCTGTCACTGGGAGAAGCAGCTCTGCCAGGGAGGAGTCCTGGAGTGGGAGTGGGACATTCCACCTTCCCTCTGTGATGTTCCCTCTCAAACATCAACGTTTCTCCTCAGGATTTGTCTCCCTTCAGCTCCCACCCATGGCCCTGGGTGGGCCTCAGCCCCCAGAAGAGCCCAGAGGTGCCACAACCAACCTCCCTCTGTGCTCTTCCAGAGGTCTCAGTGTCTCCCCTGCCCTTCCCTCATTTTAATGACCAATTTTGCCACAATTTTGCTCCTTAATGGTCTCGAGCCAGGAGCTCTGTCAGACCCCAGCGAAAGATGTTCCCTCAGCAAAGCTGAAAGGCTCTGGCAGAAGGGGGAGTCAGCAGTTCTGCTCACCCAAGGAGATTCAGACAGCGAGGAGGACACGAAATCAGCCAGGGAAGAACAAGAGAGACCCCAGCTCATCACTAAAACACCATTTTCCCTCACAGCAAGGGCTCCAAACACCGAGCACAGCACCAGTGGTGGGGCCTGCACCAAACTCCAACCCCTCTGCACTCAAAACCACCCCAGACTGTGCCCTGCTGCTTTATTTTGGGTTTTTTCCACTTTTGTTTGGAGGTAATTCTCTTTAAAACACTTTGCCATCAGCTAAATGGCCCTAAAAGCTCAAATCCATGAACCTCCTGAGCAGTTTGCAGAGTTTGGAGATGCCTAAAATGCCTCCAAGCACCCAACAGAACACGTCAGAAGCTTCTTCTCCTCTTAGCAAATCAGTTCCAGCTGGTTCAGTTCTACAACATGGGATTTGTTTGATTCAAGGATCACAAAACCCCACAACTCTGTGAAATTCATTTGCTCCCAGTGTTTCCTGTTCACAGTGGACACGGTGGACAAATGGATCTTAAAAAACCTAAGAGAGAACTAAACCAGAGCACAAACCCAGAGTCTGCCCAGCAATAATGTCCTTTTACCAATACTTTAAAATCCATTTTTATACATAAACACAAAAAACCACAGGAAAATCAATACCTTCCAGCAATCTCCTCGCTAGTGAGGCTTCAAGCCTCAGCTTTAAATTAAGTGTCACATATAATTTGATGGGGAAAACATGAGGAATGTCCCTGCCCTTGGAGAAGTTTTGACAGCTCAACTTAGAGAACTGGATTGATTCCTGGGCAAAGAGCAAACTCTGCAAGAAATTGGGCACCTCATTGCTCACGTCAGGTCTTTGTGAGGGGAAAGAAGCCTGAAGGAGAGCTGGATAATTTGGGGAGACAGTGAATAAGATCTCAGGAAAAGGATCTGTTTCTATCTTTGCCCAAGATGAGCAAATCCACCCCACTGGGCTGGGGGAAGAGCAGAGCAGGGTGGGGACACCTCGAGCTCCCTCTGCTTCCCTGAGAAACAGAGGATTCGGATCCTCTCCATGAAGGGAAGGGACAACACATCTCCTGGATCATGGGTGGCCAGTCTGACCAGCCCAGGCTTGGGACTGGCTCCAGAGGTGCCAGCACTGTCCCCACCCACCCAGGGCTGTCACCTGTGGGAGGTGATGACCTCCATCCTGCCCACATCCCACATCCTGGTTCCCAGCTGAGCAGGTTGCTTCCCATCCTTTGTCTCTGCAGAAAGCACACAGGAAGCCAAGGCTTCTCCAGCTCTCCCATGTGTGATAAAAATCAATTAAAAATCAGCCAATCTAGGCTTAATAGAGGTCAGGGAGGGCTGTGTTGGAGGACTCTGGGAGATGGCAAACTCTAGGAAAAGGGAACAACGAGTTCCAAGTATCCCTGAAGCCACCCTGTCACATCCATTTATTTTCTCCTTGTTTGGCCAAAGTCAGGCATCCTTTGATTAAGAAAGTTGCCCAGCTCAGCACTTGAGAGCCACAGACTGAGATACACCTGGGTGCCTTCCCTCCACACATCAGGCACAAGTGCTGGGATTATTTACAAGACTCCTTGGAAGGAGGGGAGGGTGTGCAGAGCCACAGACAGGATAAATCACATCCTTTATTAGCGTGGCTGACTCCATTCCTGCTCCCTCTGCAGCCGAGCTGTGAGATCAGACTGGCACTTGCTGCTCTGCAAATGCAACCAGAGATGGGGATGAGGAAGACAAGAACTCTGCCCTGTCCCACCAAACAGCATCCTCCTGGGAGCTGTGTGATTTTTTGGAAGTGAAGCTGTCAGAACGAGTTTGCACCGAGCCAAGCACCAAATGTCAGACAGGGACAAAGCCTCGGGCTGGGTAACAGGAGGGATTTCTCCATGGAAAGGGTGGGCAGGCACTGGAAGGGGCTGCCCAGGGAGGTTTGGAGTCCCCATCCCTGGAGGTGTCCCAGGAAGGCCTGGATGTGGCACTCAGAGCTCTGGGCTGGGGACAAGGTGAGGGTGGGACACAGCTTGGACTCGATGGCCCTGAAAGACTTTTCTGACCTAAAAGATTCTGTGATTCTCTCAACACCCCGGCTACAGCCGGAATTCTGGCACTGGCTGAGGCTCCATATGGAAGCTGCACACCTGAGGTTCCCTTTGCTGACTTTGATCCTGATGTCTCTGAGCTCTGGTACCTCCTCTCATTTCATGGAAGGAGAGAAGAGGCCGATCCCGGGCACGTTGGCTCGGTGACAAGCAGCCAAGCTCTCTGCCAGGGCAGGTGCCAAGGAGGAGCCAGAGGAGCTGCTGTCATCACCACAGATGCCACTCAAAATCCCCCATGCCACAGATGCCACCCAAAATCCCTGCAGCCCATTCCCAGTGAGATGACATTGGAGAAAATCCAGCGAGTCTGACCAAGGCCACATTTTTAACTCGATTTTCTCAGTGTTTTATCACTACCTGTTCCTGGGCAAGCTGCTCCACAAAAGCTGGCAGGATCACCGTGGCTCTCAGCCCAGACCTCAAATCTGCTTGGCTGCCCCTACCAAGGACAACCAGGGTGGTGCTTATGGAAGATTTCCAAGTGCAGATCACACCCAGCAGCACCGGAGTCCTGCCCTGCCCACGCAGAACCTTCTCCCTCCTGCCAACCTCAACTCCCACCATGAGAAAACCCTCAGAGGACAGAAACTCATCCAGCTCCTACTGGCCAGCATCCTACTTTTCAAAGCCAAAAAGCACAGATCCAGGTCTTTGGCTCAGCCAGCAGTTCTTCATTTCATGAGAAATAAAATAATCTGGCCTCACTCGATACAACGCGAGGCTCCTCCGGCACGTGGCCAAGAGCTGCGTGGGCAGGGAGGAGATGGGATGCCAACCTGGCATTTCCACCAGAGCCAAGCCCCTGGGATGATGCCTTTCCTCCCCACAGCCACTCTCCTCTTCCCAGCAGAGACCCAAGAACTCGAGGAACTGAGTCTGGCACAGCAAGGGACCCCGGGGCGTTGGTGACAGCTCCCGCTGAGCTGCGAATCCAGTGGGAATTGCTGCCCTGCACTTTGACACGGTGTGAGCAGGGTGTCAAAGCTCCTTCCAGACACTCTGCCAGATCTGAGCAGGCTGGCATTTTGTAAAAAGAACAAACCTGGCTGTTCTTTTGGCTGTGTTTGTGATAATGAATGTTTAAAGAACTTGGGAGGCGGAGGCGAAAGCGCAGACGCACAGAAAGCGGCTTTGAGGTGTTTGTTAGGACCGCGATATTTGGGTGTCACCCGGGGGTTAACACACTCAGATCCTGATATATTGATAAATGGGAATGGCTGTGACCTCAGCTCCCAAAGGAACCCTGTCACCACATCCAGAGCCATCCTGAGGGACAGCCAGGCTGCCTGGATCCTCCTGAATCCCAGCAAAGCCACAGGGGAATGTGCTCCTCTCCTGACTGGTCTCTCCCCACCAACCATCCCCAGCAGGCCCAGCTGCTCCCAGCTTTGCTCCAGGACTGGATGAGTCCTGGGACATGCTTGGTGTGGATGGAGCTGTGGGTGGGCAACGGGGACACTGATCCCCATCCATCCCATAGAAATCCTCTGGAATCTGCTCCTTTGCTTGACTGATGGCACCAAAAATATCCATTTATCTGAGCACCCACCCCAAACCCGATGTTTCCTCAGTCATGCACTGCCTGAGGAGCTGTCCCTGCTTTTTGCAGTGGTTTCCCCTGGCAATTCCTCACCTTCTTGTTTTCCCTTTAATCTTCCCTTGTAAAGATGGATCAGGAAGTTACCATCATCTCATTTCTCGTGTATTAATTATTCTCTTCACCTTGAAACAGCTCCAGCCCCTCCTTTATGTCCTGAACCTCCAGCTTTGCTACCTCCAACTTCAAGCATTTTCAAAATAATCTGAATTAAAAGGATTTATGGACTATTTTAAGACTCCTCTCCAGAGGTATGAGAAGGGTATTTAGATCCAGAGCCATCCAAAGGCAGCGCACGCTGAATATAAATTGGCAAAACAGACGCATTTTAAAAATACTTGTAATTAAATAATGCAACATAAAACCCAGCATAAATTATCCCCTGCCGAGAACAAAACCACACAGGAAGATACCATGGAAAGGCTTTTTTTAAACTGATGCTGTGTCCATGCACAGAAAATGTGCAAACACTTGGTCTCCCTTTAAACTCCTCAGCTGAGATCAGTGGGTCGCTCATCTCTGAGAGGAGAAAACAGCTTGAGATACAAATAAAACTGATTATTTATTCATTTTCATACAGGAGCAGCTGTCACATCTTCCCTGAGAAAGGAAAGGAGAAGGATGCTCCTTTTAACATGAAAGGGATCCAGATACTTATTTTTATTCTCTGTGTGTTGCTGTTAGTGGCTGTGCAATTAGAGATGCACACGGAGTTGGTTGTCCAATTAGATTTATTTTACAATTAATTCTAATTATTTGGCTCGAAGAAGGTCCCTGGGATAACACGCTGTCATGTTCCAATACCTCCACTGCTGCAGCTCATTCCCTTCTCAACTTCCTGAAATTCCTGTGTGTGCTTTTCATGAAAGCTCACAGGGAAAAACTGTGGAGTGCAAGACTCATGATCCAACCCCCACTGGCAGGTCTGGGATCACGAGCCAGATTTATGAGCTGCTGTTTGCTGCAAAGCCAGGGAAAGTCATTTGAAGAGGAAAGAGCTCACTCTTTTGAGAGTTTTGATAGTGATAACCCAAATTTTTAGTTTGTTGGGGTGTTTTTTGCAGTGAAATAGGCAATTCCCAAAGCTGTGACCGTGGAATCACAGAATCATTGAGGCTGGAGAGATCCAAGGTGATCAAATCCAACCATTAACCCATGATCCACACCCAGCACATCCACACATTTTAAAACCACCTCCAGGGATGGGGACTCCCTGGGCAGTTCCAATGCCTGGCCACCCTTTCCATGGAGAAATCCCTCCCCATGTCCAACCTGAGCCTCCCCTGGCACAGCCTGAGGCCGTTCCCTCTCCTCCTGTCCCTGTTCCCTGGGAGAAATCCCGACTCCCCCTGGCTGCCCCCTCCTGTCAGGGAGTTGTGCAGAGCCACAAGGTCCCCCCTGAGCCTCCTTTGCTCCAGGCTGAGCCCCTTTCCCAGCTCCCTCAGCCTCTCCTGGGGCTCCAGACCCTTCCCAGCTCCTCAGGGTCTCTCTTGCCACGAGGGGCCCCAAACTGAACCCAGGGGAGGTGCCCCAGCAGTGCCACGTGTGATGTCCTGACAGATTCAGGGTTCTTTATCAAGGCTCTCTCAAGCTGCAGCTGGATGAACCTGCTCTCACTTGGAAAATCCTGTCTTGGTATTCAAGGCCTGAAAATTCCCATGGAATTCTGCCCAGCCTAGAAAGAGTCCCAGATCTCAGAGCTGAGACACCCCAGGGATGGACAGCAGCAGCAGGAGTGTCCCCAGCACGGATTCAGCACAAGCAGGGCATCTGCAGACTATGATTTGTCAGCTCTGAACTTCATCCTCTGTGTCTCTTCTTCATCTCCAAATACCCCTTGGCTGCTTTAGTGGTAATTTTAACAGCAAAGAGGTTCTGGATAAATCAGCTTTCCTTCTAAACCTCTGTATAATGACACCCCTGGCATGTCCCAAGCTGACATGGTGGTGTTTTAACAAACCACTGGCATCCACCCTTCCCTGATCTCTCAGGGCAGCTGTTCCATTGAGGAATGCCTCCAAACAACTCCAAGATCTTGGGATGGAAGAAGCCTGCTGGGGGATTTTCAAAGGAATGTTGCCCTTTTAGATTCAAAGTCACAAAACCTGATGAATTTAACCCAATTCCTGACAGTGCAGCACCACTGAGGTGGTGAAACCCAGGTGTTGGATGGATAAGGCTGACAGCCAGGAGTTCCAGGCTGGAGAAGCCCAGCTTTGTACCACTTAATACAGGAAAAAATCAGCAGGCTTGAATCAGCTCCCCCATTTCCCTCCCTGATGAATTTTATCTGCACTATAAAATTCAAGCCATGGCAAAGGTGTTTCCCACCACGACCTCACCACCTCTCCAGTGTCCTGTGCCTGGCTCTGGGTGTCCATCCAACCCTGGTGTCTGAGCTGTCCCCAGACAAGGTCCAGGAGTGTGTTCTGCTGAAATGGGGACGCCTGCCTCACACTGCCTGCACCAGACCCACTTTGCTAATATTAGGTAGAACACAGAGATGCCATTTGGGACCACTGGTGAGGAAGAGAACACACAGAGAGACAGAAAGAGGGCAGCTTTTAACTCCATCCAAAAGGTGGAGCTGCCTGGAGCTCAGGGATGAGGAATTCAAACCACTTGTGGGCAGCAAAAACTTCCCAGACTGGTAATTACCAACAGCTCAGAAAAGGCTGTCAGTGCCCTGTCAGTGAGGCTGGGAACAGATCCCACCCTTGTGCTTCAGATGTGACCCAAATCAGACCCTGGGACTCGGCAGGAGTTTGGCTGAGCCAGCTGCAGGTCCTTGCAGCCTCCTGGCCCATCCCTGGAGCAGAGAGAGCCTGAGGAGCAGCCAGGCTGGAGTGGGCACTGCTCTCATCTCCTGGACCTGTTCTGGGAATCCAGGGAAGCTGGAGCTGCACCAGGCAGGGCAGAGCTGCACAAGGAACTGACTGGGAAAGCCTGGCCTTATTTTGGCAAAAATACTCAAGTTTCCCTTCCTGCCTTGCTTTCCCAACTTTTCCCAACTGGCCAGGTATGAGCTCCTTGTTAACCTTGGAAGAGCCAAAGGAGAGCCCAAAAATCACTCACAGACTGCAACTCCCTGACCCCATTTCAATAAACAAGCACAACCCCAAAACTTCTGAAGTATTAAAGCCTGAATCTCCCTCAGCCCATCACCAGCTAATTCCTCCTGCACTTCCAGTTTCCCTGGGAAAGGCACATTGCCAGTCCCCTGATCCCTGCTGAGAAGGCTGGCAGCAAATGGACTGGGAGCTCAGGGGTGGATCTGAGGAGGGGCTGTCACATCTCATCTGTGAGACAGGAGATGGAAGAGCCAGGAGGTGGCTCAGGAGCACCCCTGAGGTCTCCTCCTCTCACCAAGCCAGCAGAGCCCTGCAGCGCCAGGTCATGGCACGGGAGGAAACACAGCAACATCCTGGAGACACAGAAATGCACAGGGAGAGGAAAGTGCTGGAAATCCAAGGGCTGTGATCCCAGGGGATTATTGGAAATACCTCCTTTCTGCTCACTAAGTGAGGCAGAGCTTATCTTTCCACACTTTGCTCTCTGGCTGATAGCCCAGCTGCTTTAATTACCAGAGGCTTTCATCGGTGCAAATCCTCTGTATTGTTGTGCAATTACTTCTTCAGCAGGTTCCTTCTCTGTCAGACAGGATTTCCACTAGAGAAGGAAAACAAAACACCTGGCAGAGCAGGTGCCATCATTTGTAAATTTGTTCACATTGCTGCATCTCACTCTTTGGAACACATCACACCCAAGGATGCTCAGAGAGGTTTTTCAGCCTTTAAAAGCTGCTCTGGCCCATCCTACAAGAGTTTCAGTGCAACCATTTGTGTCTGAGGGCATCCAAATGAACATCACAGCCCGACAAAGGGAGCAGGGAATGGGAGTCAGACTGGAACTCGCTGAGCAGCTACTAAAAAACCCAGAATATAAACCCAGATGCAGCAGAGCCAAGAAGCCATCAAGTCTGCAGGCAGGTTATTGTTTTGATGGGAAGAGGACAGTGGATTTATTCATGTTTATGTGGCTGGGAGCAGCAGCCATAAAGCACTCAGGCACATAAACTCACTTTTGGCTCCCAGGTTGATTCCAGACCGGAAGCCTTCCGGGGAATTCTGAGAGGAGAAGGCTGAGGTCTCTGGGGGGAAGCTCTGGATGAAATGAAGACAGCTTGCTGCCAGCATGCCTGCCCTCAAATCCACTACAGAGGGGTGAGAGCTCCTTCATGGAATGCCAGAAGAAAAGATGTCCCAGTACCCCAAACTGGTGTTTTACCCCTTGGTCCTGTTGTCCCAGGAGCAAAGCTCATTGAGAACTGCAATTTCCACCAGCTCCCATGGAATGGGACAGGGCTGGGATGTCCTCCTGAACGTGGCCAAACAAAGGAAGAGGCATCTTCCCCAAACACACAATTTTCCCTCCAGAGCCAGCCAGTGACAAATCTGGATATGGGCCCCAGATGGGTTTCTCAGGAATTTCCCTTTGCTCATAGACTTCAATTTCTGGATCCTAATTGCTGGAATCCTTGGCTAAATCCTGATTTAACTGGTCCATGTCTCACACCAGCCCATCATTCTTCTACCCAGAGGAGCAGAGAACCCAAGCCATGGGCAATGTCATATCCTTCAAAACCTGGTTTATCCCAAGGTTTTTAATACTTGGTTCAACAAAATCCAGGAGGAAAAAAGGCTCCCATCAAGAGGCAGTTAATAATTACTGCCAAACACATGATTGGGATGAATCCAGAATCCCAGAATCACCTCCCACAGGCCACAGGATGGGTTGGGAATGAAGGACCAGCATGTGTTAGAAATTAGAGAGATCACATAAATGAGTCACAATTCAAAACAATTCCTTTTATAAATTTCCAATAAAATCAGCCTAATTAATATCAGTGTTTTGAAACCAATTTGCTTTGTCACCTGCTTTCAGAGCAAGAGGAAAATGGGCCCCACTGGAAAGAATTATCCAGTTTATGGCTGTTCTGAAGCTTTCCTTATTCCCCCTCAGCTCTCTCCTGTCACAGCCCAAGATGGGGCTGTCCCTTATCACAGAGATAAGCCAGGCTTCCACCAGCCAGGCTCTGGGCAGCTCAGAGATCAAAGCCATGATCAGCCCTTCCACATCCAGGCTGGAATGGGAACTTCCCTGCCCCAAATGCTTTCAGTGTTGAGAACAAAACCCATTTCTCTTCCCTACACGAAGCTCAGGCCCCTCAGAGTTCAGTTCAAATGAGCATTCAGGAGCTGAAGACTTTGCTGAACTTTTTGGATCTCAAAGTGTCTGAGAAGACAGAAGCTTCACCAGATTTCCCATCTTTCTGCTGTTAGAAAATCTGGGAATAGGTGAAAAGAGCATTTCTGTGAACTTATATGGAGACATACAAGTGGATGTTTTAGTGACCAGGTGTGGTTTTCTCTGTGCCTCAGTTTCCCTCTAGTGCCCTTAGCTCCTTGCTGATGGGTCCTTTGGCCAATTTCAAGAGAAGGAAAAAAAATCCTCACCTTTCTTAGCAGGGCTAACACAGATTTTCAATAATTAACTAAAGGCTTTAAATAAATGGAAGTGCCTGAGAACTGCAGCTTCCCCCCCTGATTTCTCATAGTCTCTAAAATGACATCCCCTCACTGCCATCAGGGAAGAAAGGCTCTGAAACAATTGATTCCAGGGATTCTGGAGACAGGACAAGGGGAAAACAAACTGCAGCCCTTGGTTCTGCTGCTTCATTGCCTGTTGTCAATGGCTTTTCACAGGAGAGGAACCTTTTCCAGAAGTCCAGGAAGGAGCCAGGTGCTGCTTTTTGGAGAGGGGAGAGCTCCATATGCCCAGCAGGGTAGGGAGACCCATCAGGCTTTATCACCAACCACAGCTGGATTTTAAAAAATGGAATAAAAAGCATCCATGAATTAGATAAGGGAGAGCAGCACCTGCTTCCTCACCAGACAAAGGGGAGGAAAGGGGAAGGGATTGTGGGGAGAAGGGGTGGGACACTGTCCAGGGGGTGGCTGCTGCTGCCAGCCCACCCCAAAACTTGGGAGTAAATCACCACCTTCTCCTTGAGAGCTGCAATGTCTTTGCTGATCGACCCACAGAGCCTGGGGAGGCATCTGGGAGCTACATCAGACACGCAGCAGCGAGCAGTGATTAAAACCTCTCTCTTGCTCCTCATCTCCTTCTCTAACCTCACATCCAAGAGGTGCCTTCCTCTTTGTAACCTTCTCATGTCCCTCACAGCTGCCTCTCTGATGTCCCAATGCCCCTCGAGGTCCCTCCTGTTCCAGCAAACACAGATTTCCTTTTGTCCCATTTCTTTAATACCCGAATTCCTGACCCTGGCGAGTGCAGCTCGCTCCCTCCCTCCTGTGCCAGGGGATCTGCCCGTGCCTTGTGGCACAGCATCAAGTTATGGCCACTCTGGGAGACAAGGCTGTCTTCACAAATAAGGCAGCCTGTGCAGAATGCACAATCAAATGGCTTTGCACAGCAGAACTGCTCCACCAGGACAGATAAAAGCCTGGGAAGAAAGGAAATGCAGATATCCAGGCTCTGGGACTTTATGGGAAGAAGGGTGTGCAGTGAAGTGGATGTCTACACTCAGCTCCATCACAACAAAATCACAGAGGATGGGAAAGAGGTGAAAACAAAATGAAAAAAGGAGGAAATGCACCCACACACTCCATTCCCCTCATGCTTGTTCCAGTGCATGGAATAATCTGGGGACATTTGGTATTCTGTTGGTATTTAAACAGGTCACAACACAAACCCTAAAAGGCAGGAACACAGCCCTGGAAAAACAGTGTGGGTTTTGCTGCTGCAGAGCCCCTGGTACCGAGTCCTGTCGTGTTCCTTTTGTCCCCCAGCAGCTGTGACAGAGCCTGCTCCAAACAGGGAGCTTTTCATGGTCATGTTTAATGGCCTCAGCACAGGCCCCTGTGACACCTTCAGGCTTTCACTCATGACAAGACCCACCCAATTATGTCCCCAGCAGCATGCCAGGACGCTTCCCTCCCTTGATTTTCCTTTCCAATGCCCCAAAAACTCTTCCTTCTGGTCAGTGACCCCATTAGCTGCATCCTGAGCCAAGGCAATTCGGAGAGCTGGGGCTTCAGTAAGGTTTGATCCGTGGAAAAGCCATCACAAACCAGCAAATGGCACGGGGGAGAATGAAGGGCTGGGTCTAGGCAGTAGCAGCGAGGACTGGGAGGGTGTTGGAGTTAATATTCCGAGTGCAAATTCCGAGGAGTCGGCACCGCTTGTTCCATTATCATCCCACGTTCACGCATCGCTGCACCTTTGCTCAGGCCCTGCAGTGACAAGCATCTGGATTTTAGGATTCACAGGTAAACTAAGCAGCAGATTTGTTCCTTCCTCTGCTGCTACACAACAGAAGAAACCCACGTGGAGTTCTCAGGGCCCTGCGAACTCAGCTGCCTCCCCGGCAGTACCGACCCTGCCGGCAGCAGGTGGTGCTGCGAACGCAGCAGCAGCGCCCAGGCACTGCTGTGGAACACCCCCCTGCCTTCTGAAACTGCTCTCGTGGAGAAACTGAGCTCACAAACCTGGGGTGCACTGCTGGACACGCTGCTGCACTGAAATTGGCCCGTGCAGCCCAGGGGTGGGGCGAATCTCCTGAGTGAAGTGACTCGGTGCTGAGAAACACAGGGATTTTCTCAGCTGATTTTGTGTGAATTGTTCCTGCTGGGAGTAAACCTGGAGCTCCCCACTCCCATATGCAACCCAAGACCTCAAAGCAAAGTTGAGTTTCTCCTGATTTGGAGCACAAGAGCTGTGAGTGACAGTAAGGCAGGGAAAAGAGGAAGTGTCCAGGATAAAGCTGGCACTCACCAAAGAGTTTCTGCAGGTGAGCTGTCCCAGAAAAGCACAAATCACATCACCAAGGAAGGGTTTGGTAAATGCTGAATTACCAAGCTGAACCAGACCCTGAGCTGGTATTGATGCAAAGCTGCCAGGAAGAAAAAGGATCAACTGAAATGGTGGTGTTGATCAGCATGGAGGTTTTATTCTCTTTTTCAAGTCCTGGTCAGTGTGCTGATCTCAGCCTGGATCACACACACCACTGCAGCTTACCTCGAGCTGCTGGTTAGTCTGGAAAGTTTTCTCATCGGAAAACCAAGCTGGAGGATCCAGCTGCTTGCTGAAGCACAAGCAGAGAAGCTCATGGTGCCACCATGGCCACCAGCCTGATGAGGTTCTGTCCTCCTCTCAGCCAGAAGCATCATCTACAGATCCTTAAAATGGAGATACTGAAGACCCTTTGAGTCCTTCTGCTGGAAAGGACATGCAAGAAACCTCAGGCACCTGAGCTTCAGAGCTGGCTCAGCACAGCACATTTACACAGCCCCAGCCCAAACAGAGGGGAAAGTCAGGACAGCACTCCCTGCCCAGCCTGCTCCTGATTAATAAATGCCATGTCAGGGGCCCACGTGCAGCCAAACAGCTCTGCAGACCCGGCAGTGCTTCCAGAGTAGCCACTTCCCACAGATTATTCCTTTTTAAAGAGCAGCTAAATGGAATGAGCCCTCTCAGGCAGCCACCAGGCCAGCAGCAAAGGGCTTCACACCGCTGGAAGTGGCTGCAGGGATCAAAGGCAGAGAGTGATTCTGGAACAAAGCTGGAGGAAGGGATTACTCACTGCCAGGAGCTGGCAGTGAACCCAGCCTGAGACGCCTCCAGCACTCACAGCCCACCCTGGCCCGAGCAGGAGGAGAAACCAAACTGCTGCAGGGCTCTTCCAGCCACTGCTCTGCCACTGAGGGCCCTCACACAGCCAGCACAGGGAGAGGAGCTGGAAGTTCTGGCTGTCACTTCTCAGAATGGGAGCAGAGGTTGTGAAAATACTGGTTTGGGCTGAATAAGGTTTAGCCCCAAATCACAGAATGGTTTGGATTGGAAGGGACCTGAAAGCTCACCCAGTCCCACCCCCTGCCTTGGGCAGGGACACTTTCCATTATCCCAGGATGCTCCAAACCCATCCAACCTGGGCCTGGAACATTTCCAGGGATCCAGGGGCAGCCACAGCTTCTGTGAGTAACAAAGAAGTTCAGCAGTGGCTGTGATGTTGGAGCTGGAACAGTCACACTCCTTCTATCCTGGGAAATTCTCCTAAGGCAGTGCTAGAGATACAAACATTTGGGGAAAGAGAATTTTTAAGCTTGCACAAACAAGATTTCTCATTCACAGCCTTTGGGTGTTGCTGCAATACTGATTAATGTGAGATAGGAAGAGTTTTTACAGCTTTAAATGTGAGAGTGAAGTGCCTACATCTGTTCCAGGGGCAGCCCTGAGTGACTACAAACAAACAACTTCACCTTACATTGGATTTCCACTTACTCACTTCAGGCTGGGGAGAGGGACAGAACATTTGATCAGACTCCTGTGCAGCTTAGGAATCTTACTGATGTTTTAGTAAATTATGCCATCCATATTTAAGTCCAAGTGTTTTTTTAAAAATCAAATATATTCTGTAGCCCTGTTTATCTCGTTATCCATGAAAGATTCAAAGATTCAATGCAGATTTGAGCTTGGCTCTTGATTAATTCCCAGCCCACCAGGGAAAAGAAATCTGTTTGGGAGGACAACCCCCAAATCACAGCCAAGCAGCAAACGATGCTTCAAGGAACTCATCATTAAATAAATCCTTACATGGAGTAAGGAGAAGTCCAACTTTCCTTGGGATGTGTGGCTAGCACAGAGCCACACATCTCCTGCCACCAGCAGGCCCTGGTGGGGTTCAGGACTCCATTTTGCTTCCCAAGGCTCTTTAATGTGCTACACACATTGCTTTGTCTCATTAGCTTGTGATTGACATAAAATGATAAAATGGTTTGGGTTGGAAGGGACCTCAAAGCTCATCCCATTCCAACCCTGCCACCTCCCACTATCCCAAGTTGATCCAAGCCCCATCCAACCTGGCCTAGGACACTTCCAGGGATCCAGGGGCAGCCACAGCTTCTCTGGGCACCCTGTGCCAGGGCTTCTCCACCCTCACAGGGAACAATTCCTTCCCAATATCCATCTCTCCCTGCCCTCTGGCACTGGGAAGCCATTCCCTGTGTCCTGTCCCTCCATCCCTTGTCCCCAGTCCCTCTCCAGCTCTCCTGGAGCCCCTTCAGGCTCTGGAAGGGGCTCTGAGCTCTCCCTGGATCCTTCTCTTCTCCAGGTGAGCACTCCCAGCTCTCCCAGCCTGGCTCCAGAGCAGAGGGGCTCCAGCCCTGGGAGCAGCTCCGTGGCCTCCTCTGGACTCACTGCAATAGGTCCACATCTTTCTGATGCTGGATTTTCTTCAATAACCTTCTGGCTTCAGGTGCTTTGATCCTGGATCCTGCTGGCACGTGTGCTGCTGCTCAGAGCGAGATGGTGCCTGGACCCACTTCAATCACAACCCAAATCCACCCTCATCCCCTTCTCTTCTCCCCTCAAGATTCCTCACAAAACTCTGTGCTTTGGGACCTGAACACACAGAGCAATTCCTCACACTCCAAAGTTACTGGGAACATGTTTGTTATGCAGAGTTACAGCACCACTTGCAGATCTGAGAGAATTGGATATTCCCCATCAAAAGGCCTTTTTTTTCCTCATAAGGAAATCAGAATCACAGCTCCTCAGTTCCTTTTGACGTTGGCACACACTGGCTCGTGTCTTCTGCCAATCCCACATCCCCACCTGCCTCTTCCCCTTCCCACATCTCAGCCAGCAAGGCTCAAACAGAGCCTCACCTCTGCTCCCAACGTTCTTCTCACCCTTTTCCAGAGAAAACCTTAGGATTTGTCACTGCCTGATGAAGCCCAGAGAAGTTTTCCATCATTGCAAATGACATTTCAAGGAACTCATCAATAAATAAGGTCAACACATGGAGTAAGGAGACTCCAGCTCCCTTTGGGGAATTCTGCTAGCACAGAGCCACACATCTCTTGCCAAGCCATCCATGTAGATGAATGGTACAGACTCCCAATGGGATTAAACACCCAGTCTGCAGATGGGCTTAGCAACAGGCACGCTGGGGGGATGGATGCCTGGAGGCTGCTCAGGGCTAACCCTCCTCTGACAGATCCCAGGAGATTTGGGCTCTTCTAAAAACCAAGATTTAGAAGAATGGGAAGAAAGAAGAGCTGTTATCAGACCAACACGCCCCTTTGGGAAGGACCCAGCAAAAGCTCTCCATGATCAGCCATCCCCTGGCACCTGGCCACGAGCAGTGTCACCATCCACCATCCCAAAGCAGGCACACAACAACTCCCTCCTCTGGAACCACACAGCTCCCACCATTCCCTACAGCACATCCCCCCCGGCGCGTGGCTCCAAGGTGACACGAAGCAACTCGTGTGTGTCAAGTCCCCAAAAAACCAGCGGGGCTCCAACACAACAGATGTGCAGATGGGAGCCAGGTACACAAAGCCATTATCTTCCATCAACAGAAACGTGTTTTTCTTTCACAAATAACACCCATTAGCAGCTCCGAGGAGAACAATCCCCGCTCCGAAGGAGGACGCAGTTTTTCGGCAGACACAACGCAAAGATTCTGGAGAATTCGCAGGTTCCAAAGGACTAATGCGAAAGATTATTTCGCAATTATCCAAGCAATTTTCTCTCCTCATTGTTCCCGGACCATAAGGGTTTTTAAATGTGAGCAGAAGGATTTATTCATCACAATAATAATAAAAGGAAATATTAAATCAGTGAATCTCTTTGCATGCAGCATAAAGCTCGCATTGCTATTAAGCTCAGTAGCGTCCTGTCACATAAACCACATGCAGTTTGTGGATTTAAGTACCATCTCCCTCTTTTGTTTTCCCCTTCCCTAATTTGTAAGGCATTATCCTTCCATTTGTCCTCTAAACACAACCAGATCCAGACCACACAGTGTTAGTTCTTGTTAGTGTCTCTGCGCCCTTGTCCTCTTTATGAGGGGAGATTTATATTTAATGTTGACTGCTAACAATGGTCAGTGAACAAAGTTATGTGGGATGACAGAGAAGGCCTAAAATAAATAAAAATTTAGGGAGAATTCACTCCTTACAAGTCAACATCCAAGTGAGTACATTTTCACGAGTCTGAAAATGAATGTTAGCTTTTGAAGGTGTCGCTTCTTCAGTTTGGCTGGGGAAAAAAAATAATTAACTCAAATATATGCAAACTCAGCTACACTCTTGGGAGCATGGAAGCTCTCACGGTCACGTCAGCCTTGGCTTGTAATTCCTTCTCTGCCATCCCTTGTAATATAAAGTGAGAGATGAGTTTTGAGGTCTTTGCAGTCGACACGAATTCAGTGGGTTCCTCTTTTGTTTTAATAAAAAATTCATCTGGCAAAGTGCAGAAACAGTTACTACTTAGGTATTTATAAGGTGTCAACTGTCCTCACAGGGAGGCACTTAAAGAGCCTAAGCAAAGATTTCCAATGAGCAACAATCTTTATCTTTAAGCATCAAAATTCACATTAGGCTCCACAAAAGCCATTTGTATTCTGTGAGTGCTAAACACCTGGCACCTCTTGTTTTTCTGCACTGATAAAAGTATCCAGGTACAGACACCTCCAACCATCCCTCAGGACTGAAGCTGAGCTGACACGGCCAACTCCAACACACAGAACCCCCCACAAACAAGCCCATGGTAGCTACATCTGTCTTACCATGATTGGGACACCAATGTCCGGCCACAAGAGATCCTCGGAGGGAAGCTTGGGAGAGTTCCACACCACCACAACTTTATTTAAGTAGGGGAGACCATTGAGCCTTTCTAGGGAGTTCATCAACACTTCCTCCCGCTCGTAAGTCAACATCACCACTGTGAACTGCTCCCGCGGGACGTTGCCGCCCAAAGCAGCTTGGAACTCCTTCCCAGAGCCACCGGCTCCTCCACCAATTGGTCGAAATCCAGTCCCAGACCCCAAAAATTTCGCTTCTGATGGTAAAACGGGGTCAAAGGGAGTGTAGGGGAAGAGGTGGAAAGGCCCCGGAGCAGAATTCCAATTCCTGTAGATATCCATTGCGGTGAGGGTGAAATTGCGGAGATATTTGGGAGATGCGTAGGGTGGTTCTGTCTCCACCGGCCCCAAGTCCAGGTCACCATTGTCTGCCATATTGGGGTCTGTGCCAGCAGCTTTGCCAGACCGGTGGGGGATCTCCACGGCAGGTTCTTCTCGGATAGGAGCAGCCGGGATTTGGATTCGAGTCCTTATGATAGCTAAGACTGTGCTGAAGACGTTGTCAGAGGTGGAGAAGTAGGTCTCCCACAAGAAGCGGCCCTGCCTCCTCATGGCAAGGAGATCGTTGTCAGAAATGCTTCTCAGAAGAAAGTGCACTTCTGTGATACGTGGCTTTGGTATAATTAAGGCTGCCTCGTTCCACCGGATCACATCGTTGTAGGGTAGCTGAACCTGCTCTCCGAGAACCACCGGGATGGCTCCGACTTCCAGAGCCTCAAACAGTCTCATGGTACACCCGGCGGAGATCACTAAACGGGTGTCCCCGGGGGTGATGATCAGTGCAAAAGTAGAAAGCTTCAGTAGCTCTAGTCTGTCGTCCCTTTCTCCACACAGAGCCCACTCAGTGGGCAGACTCGCCTTAGGCTGGTTCTTACACGTGAACTCCACCAGAACAAAGTCCAGCTTGCTGTCCTGAACAGCCTTCAAGGTGGTGATGATCCGGTCGTCGTAGTCGGCCGGGGCGTTGCCTTCGATCTCCTCTTCGAAAGAGCGAACCTCCTGCAAGCTGGATCGGAGAGACTCGATCTTCTCCCCCTGGAAACTGAACAGGTACTTACGCTTGACCGGCACCTGGGGTGGGATTTCCAGGAAGTTGGGCTCGGACATGGCGTGGACCAGAGGCGATACCACGATGTCGAAGCCCGGTCGATACTGGGCGTCGTAGAAGGTGGACTGGGCGATCATGGCGCGCCCCGTGCTGATGTTGTAAATGAAGTTCTGCGTTTCCGACTTCCTCGACAGATTGATGATGAGATGGTTGTGTCCATCAGTCCTCCAATATGGCAAAGAGTGCAACTGTTGCTCTAGTTCAGTAGGTTTTGGCATTACGGGCTCTTGCATTTCCCCCACTAAAATTATATACACACAAGCAATATTTGCATTTTCAGTAACATAAACATTAGTTCTGACAGTCGCCTCAAAGGCCTGTTTAATTAAAGGGTCTAAGGAACTACCAAAAGGGTAATCGTCACTGTTGTAGACATAGACTGGAAAGCCAGACGTCAGCGGGCAGCGAGAGTAGTCAAAGCAGTTGTGCAGCCTGCAGTTCCTGTTGGATTTTGGCAGGGGGAAGGTCGCATCGTCCTTGTCTGGCAGCAGCCGGATGGGCAAGGAGAGCTTGGGCTGGTTCTGAGCCATCAGCTCTTTGTACGAATGCTCAGTCTGACTGATGACGTTCTTCAGCTGCAGCAGGTCCTGCTTGGCATTTTCAATGCTCTTCTTGCAGGCCTCGATCTTCAAGTTGAGCTTGGCGATCTCGCTGTTGAGCTCCTGCCGCTTGGCCTCGAGCTGGAGCAGCTCCTCGCTGACCGACTCGCGGATGCGGCACAGGTCCTGCACGTGCTTCACCTCGCACAGCTCGTTGCCGGTGCGGGGGCCGAAGATGCGCTTGCCGGCATCGTCCGCGTCGTCGATGGTGGTCAGGTAGTAGTGGGCAATGAGGGGGAAGAAAACGAGGATGATGAAGAGGGTGAAGCTGAGCCAGGTGAGCCGGATCCGACTGGACCACCTCAACACCCACGGCTGGCCTCCGTTCCCCACTCCCCCATTGCGCAACATCGTATAGCCAGTCATGAGTTCCAAAGTCGCCGCGCGCGCAATCACGTTGGATCAGTAGCCATAACCAAAGGAGTTCTTATAGCGGGTCTCTCCAAAGGAAATGTTATTGTGCCTGCCTAACGAGAAGCCAATGGAAGGGGAATTTCATCTTCTTGCCGTGCCGGCGGCTCTTCCACGCTCGTTTTGCTGCAGGCGCGACTTCTGATCCCGTCAGACTCGATCATTGACCTTCTCGCCCACCCCCAGCCCACCCTTGGTCCGCGGGCAACCTTTGCTGGAAGTGTCACAGCGTTGTCATGGTGATTCAAAGTCGCAACCGGCAGAAGAGAAACACAGTGGGACCGAGCCAAACTCTGCCGCTGCTCCCGACATCCTGCATTACCATCCGATGAATATGCAGAGGCAGCGGCCGCTGTGCAGAAGGAGCCAGAAGGGACTCGTAGCACTGTCAGTCTCTCTCATGGCTGCTGTGAGGGTGAAGCTCTGCCATTCCTACAAGAGAACAACCACACAGTCAGGCATCGCGACCCAAACGACTCGTTACTCACCTAAGACATGGTCAGATTTAACAGCAATGTCCTCTCTCAAAAGAACAACCTCTGGGGTGTCACCTGAGAAGGTGACGGGATCCATTCACACACAGCTTTCTCCAGGCATTCTGCTCTTCATTAGGGTTGTGTAGGGTTGCTCCAGACCACACAACCTCAGCCCTGGATGTGGATCCCTGTTTTTCCCACCTGCACGGTGCCCTCTCCTCACATCCAAAGCAGAGGCACTGACATACACCTGCTCCCCCTGCTCGCTGTGATCCCGGGACACAGCCGTGCTGGGAATTTGTACTGCATAACTGAGTGTAATCGCCATTGTTCTGCTCTAGTGACTAGAGCTGATGAGGAATTTTTAGATGAAGTGTTTTCCTTTCATTTCCTGCTGGAAAATTTTGATTCATTGCATGAGAAAGTTTAAAGGGAACGCACTTGTGTTGGTTACGATTAACTGGCTGGCTGCATAGGAGGGAATTTCTGGTCAACACTGCAGAAGTCTACACTCTACATCAAAGCAAAGATTCAGAAGTTAGGCTCTGTTGGGAGAAATTCTTCCCTGTGAGCGTGAGGAGGGTCTGGCACAGGGTGCCCAGAGAAGCTGTGGCTGCCCCTGGATCCCTGCAAGTCTCCCAGGCCAAGCTGGACAGGGCTTGGAGCAACCTGGGACACTGGAAGGTGTCCCTGCCCTTGGAAGGTGAAGCTGGATGAGTTTTAAGGTCCCTTCCCACCTAAACCATTCTGTGATTCTATGAAATTCAGCTCTGACTCTTAGCTCTGGGCCAACACATTTAAATCTAGGCCACATCAATATGCTGCCACTTGAAAATCCCTTTTATTGGCATCCTCCAAGGCACTGAAGTTTCTGGGATATTCTTTCATACACTGGACTTCCCACATCACTGATGAATATATAGCTGGGCTTAGCACCAGCTCCTGCACGGCCTCAAGAGAAGCTCATTCATTTCCGTTTCAATTTTTAATTAGAGGAAAGTCATCCGCGCTGGTGACGGTCATTTTTCACTAAATCTATTTAATGCCCTTCTCAACTACTCATCAAGAATTCCCAGAAAGAAGGTGAGGAAGCAAATCTCAGCTGAAAGAGAGATCTGGAAATGGGCCAAAGTAAAAAAGTTCACCTTAAAGCAGCAGAGAGAAGTCAGGAAGAATTTTCAGTGCTGTACTCAAGTGCACGTCAGAGAAAACAAAGGGGAAATTTGATTTTAACTGGGAAAATCGTCATGAAGAGGGGAAATATGTGGGGTAATAAAGCACAACCCTCAGGCCTATTGTTACAAAGCCATTTGTTGTCACTAACTTAAGAGCCCATGATTAAATGGGATTTCCACCCCCCCACCAATGTGACCCACAACCCAGCTGCACAGCAGAATGGACACTTAAAAACTAAGGCAGATTTTAAATTCATGACATTGGCAAACAGCAGTGGCGTAAATCTCAGAAAGCCAGGAGGATAAAGGGGCTAAAAAGTCAGCAAAAGGCTAAATCAGCTTTCTTGGATCTTGGCAGCACATGGCTGTGGGCAGATGGGAGGTTCCGGCCTCTGGGACTGCTCTGCCCAGCAGCAGAATTTTAGCAGGCAGCAACATGCAATGAAGGCAAAAATAATAATAATATTAATTTTAAAAGCCTTTATTTTGTTTTTCTTTCTTCTCTTTTCAAGCTCTTTGCAGGAATGAAGCTCATGTTGTGTGTGTGTGCCACTCCCTGCTATTTCAACCTGGTCTCAGGGGGGCTGCAAAGATCCTCCAGTTGCCACCAGTTTTTTGCAAACAGCTGGCCAGGAGATGAGCTGCCCTAATAATGCTTTTCCTGAGGGAAATGCCAAAGCACACACTCACTTGAACATCACAGCAACTAAAAATCAGCTTAACTTCAAGGCACACGTGGGGAAAAGAAGCTTTGCTGGTTATTTTTTGTTTGGGGGTGCCATGGGGTAAGTGGGGTCAAACCTTGCAGGGTTGTTGAGGCAACACAGAAATGAGGGATCATAAATGTGGACACATGGACACGGTTGCTTTGGGTTGGTCAGAAAAAACTGCAGCCCCAAAGGTGAGATTGCATCAAAATCTTATTCCTTTGTGGTCACTTTACCCATTTATAAGCCATAACCAGTAATGAAATGGCAAACTGGGCTCCCTAAAATGGCAGCTGGGGTCCTTGAAAAGCCAAATCCATCACCCAGTACCTGATCCTCTGCAGCTGTTCTGCCACCTAAACCTTCCAGTGGCTCCTCTGGTCCTTCCCTCCCTTGACACAGAACAAAATTCATCCTCCTCACCTCAAAATATGGGTTGTGAGTTAAAATCATCTGTATGCTCAGAAGCCTGAGGTTGCCAATGTGACTCCACCACTCTCTTGGAAAACACCACATGGGAAAGACCAGAGCAGGCTGAGGAGGGATTTAAAATGCACCACACGTGGCTTGGGATTAGTTAAAAGTATGGACTGTCAGTATGAAATATGTGCTGGTGATAAAATGAGCACTTTAGACACACTCCTGGACTCTTCTTCACTATTAAGACTTTATTCCTCATCAACTCAATAGAGCCTGAGGTTGTCACACATTGCCATTAGGACTTATAAAAAAAAAGACAAAGTAAAAGCCCAATCTGTGGTTTTACCAAGAGAGGCTTCAGGGCTGCATTTATCAGCCCTGAGGAAAAAGGCTGCTGATTCCTATTGTTCCCAAAAAGAGATCTGGGAGGAGGAGAAGCAGGATGGTTGCTGGGCCTTCCAGCCAACTCACTCCTCTCACTCCAAGTACTATTTAGTCCTGTAAACCTACCAAGCTCCACACTGAAAACTCTTGTTGATGGTATAGCACAATGTTGCTGCCTGATGGAGCTGATCACACACAGAGAAAGAGGCAGGAAGAGCTCTCAGGAGATCAGAAGATCAATAATTACCAGAGCCTCTTCCCAAATGCCAACCTGACTGAATTGTCAGGCTCGACAGGTTTGCACACTGCAGCTCCTTCTCCCCTGCAACTCAGCTGCTCAGAGCACACTGTCAAAGCCCAGGCTGCATTCCCAGCCTTCCTCAGCTCCACAGCAGGGAAGTTATGGCAATACCTGAGGTTCTCTCTCATTTTGCATTTCTAGAAATAACCTGGCTGGTCTGATCCATGAGTGTTTTTGGAGCCATTACTGTGCAAATGATCAGATTCGAGCACATCTCCTCCTCCCTGCTTACACCTCTGTTATCCATCTCCCTGGAAAATTAGGGAATTACTGCTCCTTTCTCAGCATATTTGTGAACAGAGCCTGGAAAATTTAAACTTATGGTCCTCCAGAGCTCAGCAGAGCAATGCATAACCATGAGGCAGAACACAGTGGCACAGACTGCACTGCAGGGAGGAAAATCCACAGGGATCCTGTTAAACCAGAGTTCCCAAACTCTGTCTCTGTGCATCCATACTCATCCTCACTCTCTTCCCTTAAGAAATGAGGGGTCTGCAGTGTTATTATCCACAAAGTTCTGCTGTGCTGCTCTCCATGGAGAACAAACCCACCTCTGCCAGGCCAGCTCCCTCCTGGCAAACGGGGAAGGACCTCAGGGAGTGTGGAAGGGGTTCTTTGTCTGTGCAGGCTTGGAGAGACAGCTTCCATTGCCAAGTCTCTCCTTCACCAGCATTAGGAATGAAACCAAAGAGGGAAAATAAAAATACAGGGTATTCTCCCCTTTAGAACAGGCTATAGTGGAAGAAAACAAACTCCAAACAACCCTTCAGCAATGATAACTTTCTACTTCCTAATGCCCTCAAAGGGAAGGATTACATCCCAAATCTCCAATGGCTTTGGGAACAGGAGCAGCAGAATAAATCTATCAGGTGAGTGCTTTAAGGTACAGTTGGTTGGGAGCAGATCCTTCAAAGGAGCAGCTGGAATATTCCCTCTGAAATGCTTTGCACAGAGCAGCCTTAGGGATCATCCCGAGGGATTTGTACCATCTCCAGAGCTCACAGGTACAGAGCACTTCTCCCAGGCTGAGATCAACACTGTTACAGCTAAAAGGTCCTGTAATCTGGAAATTCCAGGGATAAACTGCATCCCTGGCTTTAGGGAGTTTTATCCAAACCAAGGAACATTCAGCACATTTGGAGCTCCATGCAAAGCCAAACCTGCTTCCAGCCCTGCTCCTCAACCACATGGGGCAGGTGTGAGGTAAAAGGATCCTGGAAAAATGTTTCAAGAGCCCCTCCATGTGCTCACCCTGGAGAAGTAGGAACCCACATGTGCTGAAGAAGTCAGTGGCTTTAGAAGTGGCACTTGAGGGCCTCTAAAATCCTTTGAGAGCTGCTTTCCACCCCAAGTTCCTGGGGAAGAAGGCTGCTCACTCCTGGCACCATGGCACACAAGTGATGGCCTCCTCTGTCCTTCCAGCTGCAAGGAAAGGTGAGGGGAAAAGCAGGAGGAGCCAACAGATCAATACCTGGCTCTGAGCAGGTAAAATTTTGGGACTTTGGCTCATGGGTTGGTTTACACCTCACCAGGTCTAGTGGCAAGAGACAGGGTTCAGCTGTTTCAAAGAGAGAAAAGGACCATCCTGCAGGAGTTAGGAGGGCTCAGGGAAAGAGCTTTAGATGGGATTTGAAGGAAGATATAAGAGACCAAAATATATCCAATCTGGATAATGCTGGACAATGCCCAGGTTCAGAGACCTCCTGAGGTCCCTTCCCACCTAAACAATGGTGTGACTCCAGGTCCAGGCTCCCAGGGGCAGCAGTTCAGAAATGTGAGGAGAAACCTGGAGTTCAGATGTCCTGGGCTTGCTCCCAGCTCTGACATTGCCTCTCTCCAGCACCCAGGGGACATCAGGCACCTCCAGGCCTCCATCTCTGTCTCCACAAAGCAAAGGTGACCTCAAAGCCCTTGAAGGCAGCCAAGTGAGAACTGAGAATGGCTCTCAGCTTTGTGTTCTCCTCTGGGCACAGGGACAAGATGGTGCTTCAGGAGATGCTCAGTGCTGAGAAAATACAGAAACCTCTCTCCCAGGTGCTCACAGGTACCTGAGCTCTGCCTCTGCCAAAGGCTATGGGGCCGTCCCCGCTCCACCGAGTGCTTCACACTCATTTGTTCTGATGAAATCCTGGAGACAGGAAAACCACATCCCCTTTTCAGAGAGCAGGTAATGGAGGTGGGGAGAAACAACTTGCCCAAGGTCACTTGAGAAGCTGTGCCAGCTTGGGATTCATTCCACATCTCCTCGTCCTGTCCGCAAGATCATCCATCTTCCCAGCCTGCCTTCTTCCAGTGGTTTCCTTCTCCAGTGCCTTTCTGCTTTTTGCATAATGCATTGTGAAATCTACTTTACATATAGAGCTTTTAGCTCTTAAATTTATTATTCAGTGTTGTTTTCTGGTAATAAACCAGTCACAGTGTTTTTATTTATCCTTCCAGGCTGTACACAAGCGCTTCTCCAGCTCAGGAGCAAATCCTTCTGTGTCCTGTGGGATGGAGTGGCAGAGCATCCTGGATGCAAAGTTCACCCCTCTCCTCTCCAAAGCTCTGAGCAAGGGACCACAGGGCAGAGTTTCCCAAGAAAGCTGGAAAATCCCTACAGCCACAGTGGCTGATGTTGCAGTGCTCACCACATTCCCCGTTACAAAGTGCTAAAGATATTTCGGGACGTGGGAAGCAAACCGAGGATGCTCCACGATGCACAAGCTTTCACTCACTTCTAAAAGGGATAAATGAGGTGTGGGAGGAAGCAAAGCCTCTCTTTGCTTTTACCTTGAAGTAATTAATGAACAAGAACTCTCTTGAGGTGAAACCACAGCCAAGAGCCGGGCGCTCCCTGTCACACGAGAGGAGAGGGAAGAGGTCAGCTCCAGGCAGGAAGAGAGGGCTGGTTTCCCAAACACTGACTCCATGAGACAGCTCAAATCCTTGGTATTCTTTGTGGTTTCCAGCCCTAGATAGCTCAGGCAGGTTATTTTCCCCAAGGCAAAACCACAAGCCTCTCTCACCTCCCTAAAACACCCTCGTTTCTGCTTCCACAGCAGGAAATAACCACGTGGCAGGTTCAGGCTCCTGCTCTCTGACAGAAGCTTCAGGTCATAATTAAGCACAAATTTAAAAGTTTCACTGTCCTAGGTAAGTTATAAGGAAAGGGAAATACTGCTTGAAAAGCACAGAAACACACAGAGTGTTTAACAGCATCTTCCTCAGCAGGGTGGGTCACTATAGAAAATAATCCATCTGGGTGGGTTTTATGGAAAGTTTGCCCATTTCCTGCATGCAGGGAATAAACCAGTCCTGGATTCTGAGCACCTCCACTGAGAGGCCTCTAACAAACATGAAATCACACAGTTGGTTTCCTGTGCTCCTCAGAGGGCAAGGAGGCAGCTCTGAGTCCTCACAACCCAAGGACTCCCTCCCTGTAACAGCTCCTTCACCTGCCCCCATGTTACCCCTGCTGTTGTGTCCAACCCCAGCTCCTCCCTCCTCTCTCAGAGGCACGGGTTGGGCACCCACCCACAGCCTCATCAGCAAGCTGAGGGCCTTCTGCACTTCTTGGAGATGCTTCATCACCACCTAAATGGGAGCTGTTCTGTTCCAGACAGCCTGATCAATCACACCAAAAACATTAAATTACCTGATGTGTTGGATCACATATATTTATACAGCAGGTGGGTTCTTATCCCACACAGTTCATTGCAAAGCAAGCTGGAAATTCAAATCACAAAATGGTTTAGGTGGGAAAGGACC
>VZRX01001084.1:0-29559 GCA_013398075.1 Notiomystis cincta
TCAAGAGTCATGGGTGCTATGGCATGACAGGGCCTCTGCTGCAGCCTGTGGACAGCCTGTCTCTGTCCTGGCCCAGAGAGGACACGGAGAGGATTGAGTCCTTTCCTATGTGCCATGATGTGTCTCAGGTTGTCTAACAGTTGCAGGTAGCAGTGGGGAAAAAGTGGTGAAGTTTCATTTCTAAGGTTTGTTCAAGGCATAGGAAGAAGAGCTGCATACATCTAGGCTGTAAGTGCTAGAATTAGTGTAATTGAGCTTGCACTAATATCCATGTGGAAAATGGATAGGCCTTAGAGGCTGTAGTTCTTCCCCTGTAATCACCAAGACCTCAGTTAAATGTTTTCAGGCTCATGGTTTTTGGTCATATTACTGAATCACAGCCTCTGCACAGCAACCATACAGCAGCAGACTTTAAAATTCCAACAGAGGAAAGTCTAAGTATTGGGAAATGGCTTGAGGATTTCATTGCATTTACTGCAGAGATTACAAAGACTCTGAAAGTTCAGAGTTTTAGCAGCAGGTGAGTGGAAGTAGGCTCTGTGTTTGGAGGAAACTCTCATATTGAAAAGAATATTTCACAGCATAGGAATGGGAAACAATTAGGATTGATCACTCCAGATTGGCATAAATGGAGTAAGGCCTTACTTTTGAAATTATAAAGTAAAAAGTTTCAGAATACACCATCCAAGTGTCCACAAGAAGCAATGCCACTTCAGAGTCCTAGGATTTCAGAGCTGCCTTGTTAGTTATGCTGAGAATAATTAGGACATGCTTGTGTCTGTAATCTTCTTGGTCAGCTATGTAGTTTTTGCAGCTACAGAACCTTAATTTTTTCATAGCATTTGTATGCTGGCCATACAAAAATTAAGGCTTTTCCTTCAGACAAAGCTATACTGAGCAATCTGAACCTCATTTTAGTTTGATATCCCAGCTTAATTTTCAGTTCACTGAGGTTCAGAAAGTTGCTCCACATTGATCACTGGAGACACATTCTGGAGGGGTGAATGTGTAGAAAAAATGATTTTTATATTTTTTGCTCTTCAAATATGCAGCATGATTTTAAACAGTCTCAAACATTCAGCCAGAGTGATTGATTTATTTGAAACTGATTGATGGTCAGTAATATATTCGAATTATTTAAGATAGTTTTAAAAATGAGTAAAATTTTTATTTAAATTTTCCCCGTTGCTAAAGGAGGTGAATTGAAATTAATTCAAATACTGTGTAGCCTTATCTTACTTGTTGGGTGTTCTTACCACATGGGCAAGCATTGCCAGATTAAAATGTATTCTTGTGTGTAGGCTGAATGATACCTCAGTGTTTACAGTGGTGGGAACAGATTCCTTTGATGAAGTCTGGAGAGCTCCCATACAAAAATACCAGACACTCATTCTACCATGTTTGGCAGTGTGGAATTTTTTTCAGTTGATACTGGTGGTTATGGATCAGGGAAGAATCTTCAGTGGAAGTGTGGTGGTTGGTTGTGTGTATGTGCTCATGCATGTATGTCCACAGCAATGTTCATGAAAAGCTCTGCCTGTCCCACTCTGTTGCAAAATATTTCTAAAGTCTTTCTCCCTCTCTCTGAAATATCTTTGGGCTGATTCCAGAGATGAGGAGAAACATAAAGGTGGAATTCAGAAGGCAAAAGTTGTTCATAAACTAGAAAGGGAAAAATTTTTAAAAAATAAAATTACACACCCCCCCCGCCCCCAACCAAAATAAATGCATCAATCACTTTGAACTACCCAGCTAAACTCTGCTGCTTGTGTGTGTCCTCTAGCTTTTCTACCCCTCTCTTTCTGAAATGTAATTTTACTAAGTTCACAAAGCTGATTTGAAACATACAGCAATAGGACACCATGGAGTCCTGTCTCAGGGAAGTCTTAGCTGATGATAGCAGAAAGTGTTGGTTTCAATGTGTTCTAACTAGAATGAAGAAGGACAGGACAGGCATTTCATCTGGATAGCTCTGTGTGAAATGGTACATGAATATACATGCATATATATTTGTCTGTAGAGGCATAAGTATAGTTGTATAAATGTCAGAAAAAGCTGCTCAAATACATGGTAATAGGTCTTAAATGTTTATTTGGTGCATTTTAAATACAATTTTTCTTTCATATGGACTGCATTTTCAAGCTGCCTTTTTTTCTGTCCTTCACCTCATTGGAGTATTCAATTTCTTTGCACCTAAGACCAGCAGGAGATCTGCAAAATTGCCTTTTTTCAGTAAAAACTACAGGATTTGGCCTATAGTTTTAGTATAGATGAAAGAAATAATGGATTCCTTTGAAAAAAACCAAGGAAAATCGGAACCATTTTGTTCAATACTACACCACTGCTTCCAGTAATTGCCTTCTACAGTTTGCAAGTCTTTCCACTTTATGTAAATACATTAACTTCTGAAAATCACTTATAGCTATGAGGTGGGGCCTTTTGAAGGAGGTGTTCTTTTGAAGGTTTGAGGGTCTCTTAAACACACATTTTCTTTCTTCAAAGTAAATCTTGTAGATTCCCTGTCACAAATCCTTCTTGTAAGGAATTCTGCTTGAAGAGCTGTTTGAATTTCAATATCAAGTATTTCAAACAAATACATCTAATGCCTCAATACATTTTTCTTATGGTCAGTTCAGTGGCCCTAAATAAGAAAGGGAGCCTCTGATAATTGGAATTCTATTCCTAGCAACCCTTTGAAGAAAAGAATAAAATAAAATCTGAGGTTTTTTTTTATAGTTACTGCTGAAAACGAAGAATGGGGAAGGAACTGTAAACTTCCAATTTTTGAAGCTGCTTTCTCTACTTCTTCATTTTGTGCTTCTATTCCCTATATTTTTGTAAGTAAGATGAGAGAGAGGTGAAAAACTCTGTAACAGGAAAGAATGCAATAACTTGTAGGTAGGTTTTGATCTTGACTCCTAAACAGAAGAAATAATTAAGTATAAGCATGTCTGTCATTATCAGTTTAAGCTGTAAAGTGAATAACAGTTGTATTTGAATTTTCTGTAGTGAAATCTTGTTCTTGCAAATTTTAATGATTGCAGGACAAATGGTCTGTTTACACATCCTGAAGGAGTGAGGACATAAGACTAAAGCATTTACCTCTGAATCTGTATTGTAGCTAAGAATGGCTATGTTTCTGATATAAATTTGAAAATTCTGAAATGTTGTAATGCAAAGATTGTGTAGCCTACAAATAAAGAGAAAAGGTACATGTAAAATTTGGATATGGAAAAAAAGAGCCTCATACTCTCAAGAAATTTGCATAATAAAAGCTAGAATTGTGCTCACATCTGTGGATGTGAGGAAGTACATACCTCATCTTGGTTTTAAAGCTTTTAGCTGTAAGACTCTTAAGGAGGCACATAGATTTCCTGAAAGATTGTCTGGTTTATGTTACGAGATTACACAGCTCAAGGACACCTTCTTGTTAAGTAAACCAGAAGTGAACTTTCTTCTTTCAGTCGAACCTCATTTTTACAGTCAGGGTCTCCAGGAAATAAAATCATGAATCTGGAATGTTAAAAAATACTTTCCCATCATTCAAGGTCAAATTCTAAACCTGAGTTACCATGTATCTTGCTAGATATGTATTTGCTCTGGCTCTTAGAGCTGAAAGCTTCCAAGAAGCGACCCTTTAATTTTAGCAGCAAATTTGAACATCACCCTTGCTGAGCTGGGCAGTATGAATTGCTTAAAACAAGTATATGCTCAAAGGTTTTTGTGCAGCATGGAACACAAAACATGTGAAGGATCCTCTTTGCCTGAGAACCCCTCCATCTAAAAATGACAACTATTGCAGCTTCCTCCATCCTTCCATGCTCACCTACATGTTCCTGTATGTACCTACAGATACACTGAGAATCCTGTGTATCATTGCCCTTTTGGAACACTCCCTGGGACTTCACAAATGCCTGTAGAGCTGAGGGTAGGGCACAGCAGCCCGACATTGAGGTGGGGTTGGAGGTAGTGAAACACATCATTGTATCAGTGTCCCAGTGTTCTCTGCTGAGATTCTTACCACCATCCTGCTTGCACATGCAGAGTGCTCAGTGACCACCACTTCTTGCTCCATGATCTGCTTTTCTCCTCTGCTTTCCTCCTCCCTCTCCTCTCCTTCCCTCCCTCTCACACTTGCATTGCTCAGCCTGAACACGTGTGCTGCACAGAGCTGGTTGTCAAAGGGTGCAGTTCCCTGAGCACTGGTGTGTCAGAGACACCTGGGGAAAAATGAAAGCCTCTGTCAGTGCTGGTCCCCAGCTTAGAGAGGAGGACAACACAAATCTCTGCACTAGCAGTGTATGTCTTCTGATGAGGAAAATGTTCAAATTATTCCAAATAATCCTGCAGAAATGGCCATAAAGTAACAGCTATATATTTTTAACACAGAAAACTCAACCTCACACTTCAGCAGGTAAGGAGAGGAAGAGATACTGTTGACTCTGTATATCATAGATAGATTAAAATATGTGGTTAAACTACAAGCCAAGACACACTGAGATATAAAATGCATCCCATCAAAAGTACTGCCCAGGAGTGTTATTGGGAGGGCTGTGTGGATCATTTTGCTCCATACAATGTATTTAAGTCCTGTCCAGTCAAATGGGAGCTACTGACAGTTCAAAGAGCAGCTAGGGGCCAGGGAAAGTGAGAGATGAGTTCTCAGCACTGGGACTGGACAGAACTTCGAGTGTCTGCACACTTCTGCAACCTCTCCCCTACACCAGAGCAGGGTTTGTTGGTCCTGCAGCACCTGGAAGTCAGTGTTGTGTATGCTTTAGTTCAGTGCAGGCTTCAAATCCCCCAGTGTATCATGACAAGAGCTAAGAAAGCAGCTCATCAATTGAGAAAAATCTGAGGCACCTGACTCAAAAGATTTTGCTGAATCTTTAACGTAGTCCTCAGGTGAGAATATGGATGGTATTTATCTCTCTGTACTTCTCTAATTTCAGTAAGAAGGCACTGGCACGTGTGGCAGCCAGATTGGTGAAAAGGAGCTTGGCACCTCTGATATACAGAATGAAAGCTGAGACATTACTTAGGTTGTCCCCAAAGGACCAGTCTTTTGATCCAGTCAATCCAAAGGTAAGAAGACATGCACTTATCTAAAGTGTTTCAATATGTCAAATTGAGGTTGGGGATTGAGGGCCAGGATATCAACACTGCTGTTTTCAGCTCCCAGAATATTCCTCTCTTCATGGACCAGCAGTGGGCTGCATCAAAATGCCTTAGCTGATCTCCAAAAAGTCCATCTGCAAAGAGACCTATCAGAGACAACATAAATGAAATTGTGGCTTCACTGATGTAGCTTGAATGTCACTTAGCTGGAAAAGAAGGTTATATTCAGGTCCTCAGTTATGAATTTTGCAGCTCTGCACAATTTCTTGGCCTTGGTTAATAACATACAGGAACCAGAAAGTGAAACCAGCTTGGAAAGCTGAGAGCAGCGTTGATTCATGGGCCCAGCTGAGGCAAGAGCAAGAAGCAGCAGTCAGGAATTTTTACTGTTTTTCAGTTATAGCTTTATTTGGTCTAATAGTCCTAATCTGACAGTCCTGAAAAACACTGCTGATGATCTTTCATGACAGCAAAGGTATTTAATATGTCTAATGTTGCAGTTAAACAAACAAAACTCGCTTCCACTATATGCATTTTTTACAAATACAGCATAAGAAGTAGTATCAGTAGTTTAAGTGGGTATTTGCTGGGATTCAAGATAAATAATCTATTTGACAGGACTTGGGTTTTTGTTTTTCCTTTTGAGCTCCTACTTGTTTAATAAACAGATGTAGGAGGTTTGGATGATTGGTAGATAATTTATAAAACTGGTTTCATGTAATTTAACTACTGTAGATCATGAAAACCAAACTATTTTGTCCCTTAATCTGGATATAATGAAAGCATAAAGCTATTTAAAATAAGTAAATAAATATAGATGCATGATCTTCAGAGAGATCCCATGGTAATATGGTTTTACAAAGAATATGTACATTTTCAGCCTGCTCAGCTTTCTAATATGAGCTAGGACCCTAGGCTTTCTCAAAACTACTTTTTCTACTTCCTGTTACCTCTTGCAGTAGAGCAGAGGCCATTGTGGAAGAAGCAGAGAAAAGCTCTTCCCACCTTGTTTTTGAACTTCTCTTTTCTCACCCTGCTTGTGTTGTGCAAAAATGTGCACAGAACTTGTTTTCCTCAGGGCTGGTATTTTGGTGTCCAAAAATTGTAGTAGTATGTGAAAGGTACTTCCAGCTAGAGTGGAGTGTATATAAGTCTGACCTTACAGATTCATGATTCCAGAAGATGAACTGTCTGTGAGGAGCACTGAGACAGTTCAGGATTTTTTTCAGGCTGATGTGGGAAATTTTTGAGAAAGGGAAGTTCTGAGAGCAATGAATAGCACCAAGGATTCTTTGATCAGAGACAGTGGAGGGCAGGCAGGTCTTGTTTTGTTTGCTATCATCTGTCTTTAAATTGTTCCTGTTTACTGTAGAAGATGGAAAGGAAAATGAACAGGTGATTTGCTTTTCTTAGATGAGCTTATTTGTGAATCTGTATTTTTCCATGGTGGTTGGTCTCAGTCCACCTAAAATTACAGTGTGCTGATGGAGGGGATAAAGTCTCAGAAAATTCACCCCTCCGGAATGTGTTTCCATTGATCAATGTGGAGCAACTTTCTGAACCTCAGTGAACTGAAAATTAAGCTGGGATATCAAACTAAAACGAGGTTCAGGTTGCTCAGTATAGCTTTGTCTGAAGGAAAAGCCTTATCTTTTGTTTAGCAGATTACAGACTTGAAAGACTGACTTTGTTCTAGGAACCAGCACTTTAATTTTGCTTTGCATCAAAATCAGTTTTAAATATTGCCTCTATATTTTAACACAGAATCTCATAAACTCTAAAGAGGATTTTCTTATGAGAAGATGACAAAAACAGACAGAGCCTCTTGCTAAATAATTGTTGCATGAAGTTTCATCCTCTGTGATATTTCCTAACGTACTAAGTGTAGGAAGTAACACTTGCTGTAAGGCAGAAAGAGGATGTGCAAATATTTTATGCTGATCTGGGGAGTGACAGCACATTACCCAATTAGCATATCAGCCTGAGCTTGGTGTGGGAAAAATGAGCTATTCTTGCTAATAATTTATATTGCTAACATTTTATCCCTTTTTAGAATAAAGCTTAAGAAACAATAGTAATACTAGGTTTTTTACCCTTTTTTTTTCTTTTTTTTTTTTTTTTTTTGACAGAGACTAGATTTTTGGCAGCATACACATGAGCATGTATTATAGAATAGTTGTTGTGAAATTGTGGTATTTCTTAGGGTCCTGTTTAATGAGAAATGTGGAAGGGTTTTTTTTTTATTTCTTGAAATAAATGAATCTGATACTGCTTTGCTTCCATTGTGATTCAGGGTTTACATACTCTGAGAATTCCAGGTGTTTGGGGAATACCATAGCATGGGCTGTTTCAGCATGATGGATTACCAGCTTTCCCTCCTTCCCTTCCACCATCCTTTTCTGGCTATTTTTGGCTCTTCCATTGCACTGTATGCTCAGATTGTATGTGTTTATAAGGCCTCAGCAATGTTTCTTGAGCTTTCTGACCCAGTTAAAATAGCCAATTTGTGCTAAATGTCTTTGAGTGTTTATTACAAAATGTTCTGTAGTGAAGTAGAAATTTGGTATAAAACCCGAATCACAAAACAAATCTATTTATTTCAGTGTTTGGCTTTCCAATGCTGTCTTTTCTCTTACCTGTCCTAAATCACTCAAATATTTGCTTGACTCTGACAAAATTTGTGTCTTGCACGAGCCTACTGTTCACAGGATTGTGACTTTAAAAGTATATTTCCAGTATTTTTGCACCTTTGTTAGCTGACTCTAATTATGCCCATTAACAAGAAATGATACAGAAATCTATTCAATTGAATGACTTTTGCATAACTCTTTCTTTAAAGTTTAGAATTTACTACCTTGGCTAAATACTTTATTGTTTTTGTAGTGTGAGGATAAACCAACACATCCAGTGTACCTTTAGACAGACTTTTTTTTTCCAGAGTATCAGCACTGTGAACTTGTCACATTTTAAGATGGCTTATAGTGTGTGTGAAACAAATAAACTGAATGGCATAGAGGCTTGGAAACTGAGGAAGGGAGATATAGACTGTGATGTACAAGGTAAATAAATCAGTGAGATCAGTTTGGTTTCCTGTTTCAAATCCAAAGATAACTATTGCGAGTTTAGATTATAAAAATCTTCTAGACTTTATAGATTTATAGCAGTAGTTTCTTGACAAGCCACTGAGGAAGAAGTAATGCCTGCCACATGCTTATCTTTGGAGACATCTCTCTAACCCTTTTGGACAGCCCCAGAGAGAAAAATCATGTCACAATGTGAAGAAGGGCAGGAGATGGGCTATCAGAAGATGACCGACAGCATCACTGTAAGCAGACCAGCCTTCTAGGTAAAGATTTGTGGTTTATGCTTATAAATACCTTGCTCAAAGGCATTTTTGTGCTTCTATACCGTAATGACTATCATTAGCTGTGAGACTACATTTCCATTCAAAACATAATCATAATTGGGATGTTAGAAAAAGAATTGCTACAGAGTAATCCTGTGTTTTATTGGAAAAATGCACACAAATACTCTTGGCTATAAGCACTGACATCTGACAGACAGTAAAACACCAGGACAACTCGTAGGCCTCAGCTAACAGGGTATGACAATAAATCTGGCATCCTAGGTGGAAAGCAGTCTGGGTGGAAGCAGGATACAGTGGTAGAAGCAAAGAATGCAGGAGTTAATATCTCAGAAGAGATCTGCTTGGGAAAAACAGAAAAGGGGACAGAGAACTCTCAGAAGGCAAACTGGTCTGCTCATTCCCAACAGAGACTAGTGAGCAGTTAGTTCAGAAGCAGCATTTTGTAGGAAGATAGCCTGAAACATGGGTTCAGTATCCTACTCTGACCCTGGTCCTGGCCTGCTTCAGCTAAAGCTGAGCATTAAAAAAAGATGGAAAAAAAAGAAAAGCCTACCCTGCGTGTTAGCTTCAGAATAAACAGATATGTCTTTATACTTGGTACAGAGCACATGGCAAGCAACGTTCAAGAGACAAGGGAATGTCCAGTGATCTGCAATGAAAGCAGAATGTAAAGTCTTTGGAAAAGACTGTTTGTAGGCATTTTCTTCTTTTTCTGTGTGGGCTCTTTTGTGCTGGCAGGTGCTACTATTGCTTTGACTCATGTTCTGTCAGGCCTTCTGCAAACATGGCACAATCGTGACTTTATGGTACAGGTAAGGCAGCATTTATTGCAGAGTGTTATTAAATAGAGTATAATTCTGCACATAATTTAGGAAAATTAACCAGCAGGCACAGATTAGCTAATACCAATCCATCAGCAAGCAAATAACTAGTCTTGCTGAAGGCAGGGTGGATTTGGTGAAGATGTTAGGGGAGACCCTGCACAGAGGGAACTTGTTTAGTACCTCCAGCTGGAGTGGTATTCCTGAGTTTCAGCCTGATTGCTCAGAGGACAGAGCCCTGCCTGGCACTCAGCTCACTGCCCTTAAAAGTGTGGTTCTTCATTTGTTGAGATGGTCATATGAGTGCCTATGGAACCTAACTGGGAAATGAAACTGGGGGGAAAAAGCAGAATCAGACTAAGAGAAGGAAAAATGTGCCACTGTTGAAGAGCTCTTCTGAATGAGAGTTCAAGAAGGAGTAGTCCAGGGGTAGCAAATATTCAATTAATTGTCATCCCTTGTTTTCATTTTCCCTTTCAAAGTGAATGATGGAAGGATACAAAGAAAAGACGCTATGAGCAAAAATGTTTATTTTATGTTTTATGATGTAAAATTATATCATTCACTGTGCAATATTTGACCACCTTATAAATAGTTAAATCTTGAGCTATTCTCAGCATCCAGCACTAATTCAAAACCAGGAGGAGGAGCAGATGTTCAGCACAAATCTAACAAATCCCAGGGCTTATGGGTATGCTGACACTGTTAAAGGGTAGCAAATTCTAAGTGGGCATGTTAAAAGGAGCTATTCAAGAACATTCATTTCACAATAACTGAGCCCAGTGTTATCCTGGATCGATTTTATGTGCAAGCAAGAAGTAGGTGCCTGGCACTTCCAAGAGCTTCTCATAGACCTATTGCTCATTTTGGGCCAGCTTGTGAACAGTGCCTCAGGGATACCAGAACACGTTCTCTGTCCTGAGCAGGTACAGCACAGATCATGCAGGCAGCATATGAAGTGAAGATGTCAAATCATCATTGCCTCGGGGTTGATAGCAGCAGAGCAGTATGCCTGCACAAAGAGCTCTATTGTTTACTCTTGACCTTAAAACAATTTGATCCAATATGACACATTAAGTAGAAATGTTTTCTTTCTTCGGGAAATAGTTTTTGGCAATAGAAAACAAGCCTGAAAAACAATGTACAAAACAGATTCCTTAGCAAATGTTCAGTGAAATATTAAGACTGTTATAAGATATATTCTCTAGGATGAACAATGTTTTCACAGTAAGACTGTCAATTTTACTGGATAAAGTGCATAATGCAGGTAAGACCCTTGATTTAAACAGAGTTGCCCTTGGGACGAATTTATCCTGTCTCTCTTAGTGTTTGCAAAAGCATATGCCTTCAGTTTCTGTGGAACTGCTTAATTCTGATATGCAGTGTGCTGAGTATCAGTGTAACTGAGCTGAGTCATATGAGATGACTTCAGTGCAAGGGAAATCATGCAAAACAAAGTCTGCATTATTTTAAATCCAAATTGTGTGTGGAGTATGTAGAGAATTTAATTTTTATTTAGTTAGATGTTTTGTACTTTATTCTTTCAAGGCCTCTGAACAAAAGGAAAATGCAAGTGTGTTCTTGAAAATATATTTCTTGAGAAAACTAATTCATACTTATTTGTAAACACATAAACACAAAACAGCATTAGATTTAGGTACCTAAATGATGTTCAGTGGAGAACACCATTGCCTGAATTAACCCTCACCCTCCATGACAGTAAACCCTCAAAAACCCAAATATATCCCAGTTAAAATTCTTGGTGATGAATGACAAAGTGATAAAAGTGCCATAATGACTTTGATAATCTGCACTGGAAGTTGTGTTGTGTGAGGAAGATGAATCCTGCAGTATTATCTGGATAAACTCCTAGGGAAATGAACACAGGGTGAAACTGAGCAGCATGAAATCATGTGAAGAGAGTGTGGTTTCATTGGCATCTTTCAGTCACGGTTTCTCTGGCATTAAACACAGTGAGCACGAGGAATGATCATTTTTGGGTGGCACAGGCCCTGTAGATGTCAGTGTGCAGGAGAAGTGTGGCTGTTGATACCTGACGGCAGACAGAGGGTGAGCCAGTCTTTGGGGGCAACCTGTGATGATCCAACCTGAGACACAAATTTATTTGGCTTGTGGCTGTATGAAGATGCTGCTAATACCTGATTACTGCTACTGTTGCCTTTCTTTAATCCTTCCAGTCTGTTCCCTCCTGGCTCAGTAGTACCAGGCAGAGATAGGGAATAGTTTGGGAAATACTCTTGGAGTAGAAAAGGGGAATCTCAAAATATTTTCACATGGTTGAAGAGTTCATGCTTTCCCTTCCTTTAGGGTAAATAGTGGTGAATTTTATGGCTGTTCTCTACTTTCCTCTGTTGTTCACCACACTAGGAAGCAGCTCCTTGGCTTCTCTCCAAAGGATGGTAAAGTATTTTTTAGCTATGTTAGTATATGGTGGAATTGTTCGGGGCAGAAGTGGCATGCATGCGTGCTTGCTCCCTCCCTCTCTTTGTCACACCCTGTAATCTGATGCCTTTGAGCAGCACAACTTACAAAACGGAGTTACAGACACACCTCCTGGTAGAAAGCAAGTTAGCAGGGACTGTGGAAGCTGTTAGAGATCTTGGTGTCTCTCAGCAAGCTCTAAGACTGTTTGGGATCTGGGCAGAGCTTTTGCACTGTCTAACATCACTCACTGAGCACCTACAGCAGTTTTATCTGATGTCTTATGAGAGGCTGTGCGCAGAGATGGGCGTGTGGTGTGTAGTGTTTTGAAGATCACAACTCCTGGCTTCAATGCTGTGGTCTTATTAGCAGTGAGAGAACCAGATTCCCCCTCCCAGGTTACCCAGGGGGGTTAGTGAATAGTCCTAGGGCTGACTCAGAAGTGGAAGAGAAAGAGAATTTGGAATGAGCATTGATGATACCTTTGTCATCATCTCCTTAGTCATCAGTTATTGCCCCCATGTGGGACATCTGAATCAGGTGTTAATCAATGCAAATCAAAACCACTGGGAACTTTCATTGCATCTTTTCGTAGAATAAATTGATTTGTCTCTCTCCTTACATCGTCTGTTTCAGAAATCTGTTGTAAGAATGAAGTATCTGAATATATAGATTCCAATAATATATTTTCATTTCAGTCTCTCAGTAAGAGCCATTTTTTTTTTTTGGGTGACTGTCAGTCAAAGCCAGTTGTGATGTATTTTAGGTGTTGAAGCTGAATATAGTCTTCATGTATATCTATGAAATATTAGCTAATTCTGAAATGCAACTCAACTAATTTTGTTTTATTTTGTTTTTCCTTTGTTTGCTTTTCCTTTTTTTTTTAGATTTAGACTGGAGGGGTTAATTTATTTGCAAGTGTATGGTAACTTCAGCGTAGAAATTTCTGCCTTTTTCAAATGGCAGAACTAGTGTTGCATTACAAATATTTGTCATAAACCATTTTAGTACAGAATGAACCTATTTTATAATTATGATTTCAATGTATTTTCAATGTAAAGTGATGTAAATTGCTTCATAACAATATTTGCAACTCATATGGAGCAATGACATCCTGCTTTTAATTTTCTTTAATTTCCCTTTCTTTTCTCTATATTTCTAGTGCTCCTTTCTTTAAAGTTTTGGTATGAGGAAGGAGGCATGGATTCATGATCTTTTCCAAAACCTTCAGGTACAAATTGAAAGGAAAATTTAGTATTATTTGGCACTTGTATTTTAAAAATCTTATTGCAGTTGTGATACCATTGCCCTTTGAGCTGGTTTTTAATAGCACAGAATAAGAGATATTTATGATAATGTAACAAATCTGCTGTATTTCAAGATAAGTGAATCAGACAAGGGAAGATTTGCATCTCATATTGTTTGGTTGGTTTTTTGGAGGTATTCTGGCTCTTTTTTTAGCTTCCAAAAGAGAAAGGCTTCCAGAGAAATGGGTAACTTGACCAGCTGCACATTTTTAGTGTTATTTTAGAAATCCTTATTAATGCAAATGGATAGTTCTGGCTTTGATTCTTTCCAGCACAGGGGAAGTATACTGCTATAGTTACATACTGACATAATCATTTTGGCCAATTAGAAATTCAGGCTCTGTCCTGAGAAAGGATTTATTTTAACAGTCCATTGTTTAATGTGCAAGTAGAATAAATTAATCCTCTCCCATCTCCTCAAAAGGAAAGGTTTGAATTTAACCTTGGGAAGGATACTGCAGTTTATGTTTGGAAAAAGACTTCATATGTTTAATAGAATCATAGAATGTTAAGGGTTGGAAGGGCCCTTAAAGATCATCCAGTCCCAACTCCCCTTTAGGGATACCTCCCACTGGAGCAGGTTGCCCAAGGTCTTATCCAGCCTGGTCTTAAACACTGCCAATGTTTGGACATCCACAATCTCCCTGGACAACCTGTTCCAGTCACCACCCTCACAGTAAAGAGTTTCTTCCTAATATCTAAATTTCCCTTCTTTCAACTTGCACCTATTACTCTTTGTCCTGTCACTACAGTTCTTGATGAAAAGTCCTTTGGCTTCCCTCAAGGCCCCTTCAGATGAAGTCTTCACACAACTTTCTCCAGACTGAATAGCCCCAACTTTCCCAGCCTGTTTTCATAGGGAGGGTGCTCCAGCCCTCTTATCAACTTTGTGGTCCTCCTCTGGACTTGCTCCAACAGTTCTGTGTCCTTCTTATGGAAATTTGTAAGGTTGATCATTAATTTTAACAGCTGATGGTTTATGGGTAGCAATATACCTAGAATGGTGTGATCACTAAAGGGCGTGACATTCTCACCAAAGAATAGACAGGGTATGTTGCAATATTTCAGTGCTGTGGAAGCTCCAGAAAGGATCCACTCTGCAGCAATTTGTCTTGGAGTTGCAGCTTGAGGAGTTGAGTGGAGATTGTATAAAACTCAGGGGAAGGTCGGGTGGGAATGGAGCCTGGTTCTTTTTGAGAGCCTTTAGGAGAGATTCTTCACAGGATGTCAGCCACTCTACTCATCAGATGGCAGACTTCAGCCATGCTGTTATCCTGCTTTTGTCCAGGATAAAAGGGACTAAGGTGTCAGTGCTGCAGGCAATGTATGGCTATAGTCCAAATTTAATTGGTGACAGCTCCAGGATGATGAAGTTATTTTATATCGAAGTTGGAGTTTCTGGAGTGTCAGAGCAGTATCATTGGATTAGTTTTGTTCTGAAGACATTTACAGCATAATTATTATTACAGCCACTTTGTATAGAGACATACTGCTTAATGAAGCTAAGATTTTGGTCTGTGTTGTAAGACTTGACTCAGAATTGTAGAAGATGCGTTTAATCTTATGAGGACCTTGATTCAGTCATGTCATTTGTGAGTTATTATGTGAATTTGTGCAACTTTTTCCTGTGTGAAGCTTAGGAAATCTCTGAAAGACTTATGATCCCGTGTTTAAAGGGTTTTCATTTAACTATCAGGTACTTCACCTGAGGATGCATCTTTTTATGAAGGCCTTGTTGTCAGAACAAGTGTTTTGTTGACTTGTGGTTAGGGTTTCTCTTTCTCTCAAACAGAAGTCTCAAGAAACATACATAACATATAAGAGAATCAGGGGGAAAAAATGACTTTGTTAAATCCAGTCCTATGAAAAATGAAGCCTTGTGTACCTCCTAAGTACAAAGGAAGAAATAGCTGAAAATAATCTACTTTAATTGAAATAAGGAAGCTAAGTATTACTGCAGGAACCTAAGAGAACCCCCTTTGACTTCCTGGAAACTGAAAGAAGTTTTTTTGAAGAAGTAGCTGCCTCTGACAGCTCTACAGTGCATTGCGAGTGGTTAGTTAGCGTAACAGAGGAAGCAACTCCTTCACAGATAAGCAGGCAGTGCAATGTATGTGCCTAGTTAGTCTTCTTCTGGGTTCAAGTTTTGTGAAGAAATTCTTTTGCAGACAGATAACATTTATTTTGCTTTCCAGAGAGAGACACATGCTGTTTCATAAGGATACGCCTGATTTCCAGAAATAACCATGTTTTTGTGGCTTAAACTCTTAGCATTTGGTATTGCAGTTCTGGGACAGGATGCTTTTCTCAAAGGTAGGTAGCAACTGATATTTCTTTCTCTCATTTTGATCCCTCAGTGTCCTCTGTAGATGTAAAGCCAGTGGAGAGCTTTGTAAAGTGGAGAAATATCTGAAATTAGAATACAGTTGTATGCAGTGGTGTAAGACCCTAGGTCAGGAACATTGATGCATCACGTACTAGGCTAAAATGTCTTCCGCGTGGTCCCATGTGAGTTATACCAGCAATTTAAAAAAACCAAACCCCACATTTGTAGCTGTCTTTGAAAAAGAACACATTGAGGTCTCTTACGTGAACTGGTAGTTTTTATATTTGGCTTCATCTCATGATGCAGTACTTTGTTCTCCATGTTTAAATCCGTCAAGAAAAAAATCTTCCCATCGATGTTAGCCACTCCCTGATCAGAGAATCTGCTTACAATTCCTCAAGTTTTGATTTTTTTTTACTTCAAGGGAGTTATTAAAAAAAAAATCTAAAAGTTGTAAATTAATCTCTACAATTAGTAAATTACTTAAATTGTAAAACAGACATTATTTACTTATTTTGTAAAAACTTCTCCTTAAATAGTCTGTGGAATATTTAATTACCCCACTGCAGATGAATTTGTTGCTTCATTTTTTTTACTTCTATGAGAGAAAAATAAAGCCTAAGAGGACGATCTTGCAAAACACATTAGATGTGACAAAAAGAGTAGCAAGAAAAGCAGTTAATCTTGAGCTAGGACTTAATATAAAGAAAAAAAAGTATCCATGTTCAAGAAAATATTTTCTTCAGAAGAAAGTGCAATGTTCTATGTATATATATCTGCTATCAGTTTAGCTAGTAATATAATTTGGGATAGTTGATAGCAAACACAAAGTGGCTTGAAATAGTTTTTCTGAAGTGGCAGCGGGTTATATGTAGGGCTGAAATCTCTTTTCATTTACATTGAATTTATTCATGCTTCTACCCTCATGTCACTATCGTAACTCCAGGTTTATACTGATGTAAGCAACAAAATGATCTGCCTTTAGTTGATAATCAGCTAAGAAGAGCATTTGAAGTCTGAGAATTAGCTCTCTTGTCCCTCAAAGTCTCTGAATAGAGACAGCACTACATAAGTCTGGTTGATAGGTGCTGGATATTATAAGAAAACAAGTGAGTGCTGCACTGTAGAGGAAAAGAACAAAATCTCTTGCTTTCCCTGTCCTTTTTTTTATCTGCTGTCCTACTTTCCATTTACTAAGTCTTTCTGAGACTTCCCACTGCTACCTCTTCTCCAGAAAAGGCGGGTTACTGTCTGCTCTCTCAGCCACCTCCACAGTCAGTCAACATGGTAGCAGACAGAGAGGGCTGGAAGACAGATAAATGGGTAGTAGCATTTTATTTCAAGTAATAGTTATTTTTCTCTGTTCACACACAGTAGTCTGACTTGAGCCAGTTCCTCTCTACATTTACTAAACTGAAGAGCCTCAAGGAAATATTTTAACTCCTCTCTACTACACTTAAAGCAATTAAATCTCATGCTCTAGGATCAAATACAGAACATCATAGACCTTGTTTTTATGATATAGTTCAGCACAGAGATTGCTTCTCCTGACAGGATTACAGAACCATTATAATTCATATTTGCTGTGCAGATTGCTCTGTCTTGTGGTCAAGGGAGACAGGGCGGCCTCCGAGGGAGGGGTTTGTTAATGGAGGAGCAGCATTTTCTAAAGGGTGGAGTAGGCTTTGGTTTTATGGCAATCACTTTTCAGGCACTTGATTGAAAGTGTTGAGTGAGCATTGGCACTTCTTTTGTTCTACTAAAATTATTTTCCAACAGCCTGTTGTATCTAGTGATTTTGAAAACTTAGCAGGAGAAATTTTAAGATTGTCTGACTTTCTCCACAAGCTCAGACATCCTGTAAGACATGTCTTATTTCCTGCAGTCACCAAGCCACTTTTAGGAGCATCAAACTACATTAAACCAAACAAAATAGAAGTTAGAGCCTGCACAAAGGCCTTTTCACTGGGTAAATCCCTCACATAAAAAGCATGTATACAACTAATTTTCTGATAAGAAAGTGACATGTACAACCAAACACCCCAAAAAACCAACCAATGCTCCAAAGTCCTCCCCCAAAAACCCCTAAGCCAAGAAAGTCAGAAAACCACCTTTGCTTCCTTTTAGAAAAAAGAAATGCTTGCAGAACAAGCCCTGTTTCCATTAGATCATTATTTCAAGTTTCCCCCCTCCTCCACAAAAATATAGCAATTTGACAGCTTTCAAAAGCTTTCACCCACTTCTGAGCCACTTCCTTTATTTCAGGAAACTAAATAATTGCTTGATAGTTTTGGGTGTGGCTTTTTTTTTTTTCCCAAGTTAAAAGTATCAAGTGTCAGCAGGCACACTGTACTGGTTTTATCTGGGATAGTGTTAATTTTGGACATAGTAGCTAGTATGGGACTATGTTTTGGGTTTGTGCTGCGAGTTGATAACACAGGGATTTCTTCTTTATCCCATACCATTTATGTCCCATGCTGTCCAATATAACATTAAACACCACCTGACTTCCATCCTTTGATATAATACACAGATACTATTCCCTTAATCTATCAACCACTGCAAAGTGCTCATGAAATGTCCACCACATGTCCATTGAGTCCATGACTTTGATCTCTGTTGTGGTGATGCTCAGGACAGGAGAGGTGGTTTCTTTCATGGTTACTGGGCACCAAAGCCAGCTCAGTTGGGGTTCCTGCTGTACTTGCTCTGTTTCTGGTAAGGCTCCTCCTCCACTAGTTCGGGTGGTTCTTGTTACAGTAATTCCTATAATATGCAACTCAAATGATAGGTTACAACGATTTAAAGGTATTTCTATTACAATGTCTTACCCACTCCATATCGGGTTTAACATTGCAAGGAATCCTCCTCTTGCCATTATTCCAGCTTGGATTTACCCATGGACTGTGGTCCCTTAGGATTGTACCTGCTCCCAGTGGAGCCTTATCAATGAGCCAGTCTCTTCAGGGGGCTCCTGGTGCTGCCTGGATTTATCCACAGCCTCAGTGGCTCTCAGGGGCAGCAGCTGTTCCAGCAGGGCCCTGTCTGTGGGCCTCAGTGCCCTCAGAAACAGATCTGCTCCAGCATGGCCTTACCCACAGCCAGCCACCTTCCCCTCAGAAAGCAAACCTGCCCAACACGGCCCTGCCCCTGGCTGCATCCCTGCAGGGAGTTCCTGCTCTGCCCTGGCTTTACCATGGCCACACACTTTGAGGTGCCAGCACGGCCTCATGAACAGCCACTGGAGCACAGACTTGTCCTTGGGCCCCAACGCTTTCAGGGGTGCCCCTGCTGGCATTGGCACAGCTGTGGCCATGAACACCTGGACATTACCTGCTCTAGCATGGACTTTACTCATGGCCAGAGAAGCTTCAGGATATCCTGCTCCCACGTGGACTCATCCACAGGTTGCAGTCCCTTTGACACAAGTGCTCACTGGAGTTCCAGCATGTCTGGTACAGCAGCAGTGCCCTGGCCATGTGCCAGTCCCTGTGCACCAGCCCTGCTGTCCTCAAAATGTCCCCGAGCACAGCAGAGCGAGGGGAGCAGCAGCACAACTGCAGGGAAAGCAAAAAGCAGCCACAGCTGAGCACAACACTCAGGTAGTGCAGGGCATCAAGCCCAGGGCCAGCACAGGAGTCTGCCCAAAGCTGCCAAACAGCAATAGAGGCTATCAATGCCATCTAACACATTCCAATTAAAGCTGGCATTATCTTGAACCTTCTGAGCCCTGGGTTGGGCATCCAAAGGAACTGTTGTGGTTTAACCCCAGCTGGTAACTCCTCCCCACACAGCTGCATGCTCACTGCCTCACAGTGGGGCTGGGAGAGAACTGGAAGGATAAAAGTGAGAAAAATCATGGATTGAGATAAACACAGTTTAATAGGTGAAGAAAAACAAGGAATTAATTCACTGCTTCCCCTGGGCAGGCAGATGTTCAGCCATCCCCAGGAAAGCAGGGCTCCATCACATGTAATGGTTATTTGGGAACAAAAATTCTGTCACTCTGAATGTCCCCACTTCCTTCTTCCTTCAGCTCCTTATACTGAGCATGATGCCATATGGAATATCTCTTTGGGCAATTGGGTCACCTGTCCCGACTGTGTCCTCTCCCAGCTTAGTGGGGTAGTATGAGAAGCAGGTAAAGCCTTGACTGTGTAAGCACTGCTCAGCAGTAACAAAAACATCCCTGGATTATTAACCCCATTTTTCATTACAAATCCAAACATTGCCCCATGATAGATAATGTGAAGAAAATTACCCCAGCCAAAACCAGCACACACATGAAATCTGGTCATGCAGTCTCCATGCCCAACAGCTGTGCAAGTTTCCAGCTGGAAGTGTTATATTTTCTTTGTGGAGAGATCAGCATAGCTCATCCTATGGCTCTGGTTTTCTGCAAAAATCTTTTTCACAAATCAGTCTATACCCTTGGAAAGAGTCTGACCAACTTAATTTTGTAAATAGCGGAATGTAGTAATACTGGTTCATTTTATGTGTAGTATAAAGTATAAGGGGAATTGCTCTGGCAAGAGAACATATATTAAGGTAGAAAAAAATGAAGAGCATCACCACCGATGTCTTCTTACAGATGCCTCACTGTAGGTTCTGTTTAGGACTGTTCTTTTTTGTTGTAGTGGTGCACTTGAGGGTTTCTGAAATGCATAGCCCGGAGTCCTGCAGTCAGGGACCTCTTAATAATTTACAACAGCCTGCTTTGCACGTTGTGCAGCACCCTAGTACTTTATTCCCAATGAACTGAGGCAGGGAGTTGGTGTGCACACAGGTGGCCAGCAGTTCTGCTCACTCCCTGGGCTGGCCAGACACGAGCAACTGCTGAACTGGAAGCAGTTTAGTTTCATTATGGTGTCATACGAGCAGGACACAAGTTGGTTGGAGCTCAGCAGCACTCTGGATGAACAGCTTGGATTCTGGATTGAAATTAGATACTGATTTGAACTAAAAATGTGATTTCCTTTACTCATTCACCTAGACCTGTGCAAACATAACAAGCAGATGGCTGGGTTGTTGATGTGCTATAGAACCATCTGTTGATTCAGATAGGACAAGAGATGTTGGTTCTGGACTAATGGGTCTTACATAGTATGGGAAAGATATGTTCTGGTAATTTTTATTCACTCACATCAGTATATTGATATACTAAGAATATTTTACCAGTGTAGACCTAAAGCCAAAAAATTGCCATGTAGAGACCAGTTTTAAAGAAACTCCTGCTCTTGGCAGCTTGGTATTTGGAACCACTTCCTTTACTTTTAATTTGGTGGATTTATATGTAGTATTAAGGTTCTGAAGAACACGTCAACAGCAAGTGTGTTAAAAACACTGCATATATAATGAAATAAAGCAGAAGAAGTAGGGGGAGGAAACAGGTTGAAATGAGTTTTCAAAATGTGTTGAGTGTCTGGAATCAAGCTCTGTTTTTCTGACTCCCATGACCTATCTTCAAAACTGCCTGCTAGTCTGGTAGGATGTGTATGCATTAAACAAGCAGCAGACTCCACACTGAAGATGGGAATATATTGTATATATTCTGTTTTCCTTTGCTGTACAGCTGCATTGTGGTATTTGCTTTATCATGCTGGGCGCTAGGAAAGGACAACAAGCCATGGAAATGTTCTGTCCTCTGTTTACATTCTCAATCTACTTTAAGAGTTAATATTCATAAACATAATTCTGGTCCACCAGCAAGGCAGAGGAAATTAGCCCACAATGAAGTCTGCTGTCATGGCTTGACTTTTTGTACTCAGTCAACTTCCTGGTGTGGTTAACTCAAGTGTCTCTGAAGTGTCTCTGCATCCCCCTGTGCAGGGCAGACTTGCCCTGAGTCATTCCCCCTTCTTTGGGGTCCTCCTCTGCTGCCAGTCTCAGGGTGAGAACCTAAGGGGGAAGAGCACAGCACGGGGGTGGCTGCAAAGATGGAACTCGAGACCGCAGAGGAATGAGAAGTGCTGCAAGAAGGTGTAAAGTGCTGGGCAAGGCTTGCTAGCAAGAGTTCAGCTTTGTGGCTGTGAGTTCCTCTGAGCCCCAGCAGAGCATGTGTGTTACAAGAGTGCAGTGGCTCAGGTAGGGCTGGGCCAGGTGTTCGTGCCTGCTCAGAGCAGACGGGCTCACAGAACTGGCTGCCTGCACTGCCACTGCCAGCCCTGCCTGTGAGACAGTGATGGTCCCCAAGCTCTGCTGCTTCCTGCATCATCCACACACGTCTCTTGCTTATGCTGATTTATCTTAAATCATATGTAACTAGAAGTCAAGCAGTTTTTTCTTTCAGACAAACTGATGAAGTACACCCAGTATATTTTGGAGGAAGTAGTTGGCTCTCTTCAAAGCTCAGTTTAGGCCCTGAAGCACTTCTCTCCAGAAAAAAATGGTGAAAAGTTTTAGAGTGGCAAAACTCTGACTTCCTCCTCTAAATACCAAGAATTAAAATAACAGATACAGTTACAAAAGTTGTTTATTTCCCTGCAATTTGACTGTTCTTTCAGCCTGCATGTCCTGATGTGTTTCTAGGCTATCCATACACTGGCAAACAGATCTTTGTCACTGGTATTTCAGTAACTGTTACAGCATTTTATCTATTTCCAGGCTTTTTTCCCTTTCAAGTAAAGCAGTTTGAGGCCTTCAATGCAAGGATTTTAGAAACTAGCTGTGAGCACTTCAGTGCTAGCTTATATTATCCACAGTGTTGTATAGTTAGCAGGATCCACTTCTTTTCTTTTACACCACTGCTTTGCAGTACTGATCTTGCAGTTATTCCCTCTGTGTCAGTGCCTTCTCGGCTGGCCTGCTTGCTTAGGTTTCTATTCTCTGGTTTCAAAGACTTCTCTTACAATCTATCTGTTCTTCATTCATAATCCCACTGCCTTGCAAAGAGCTCTAGAGTACCTTTTGTAGTGCATGAATGACTTTTTTGTTGTTTCAAAAATGTGGACTCCATGGAGAAATATTTTTAATTGCCTTTTGAAATAGATTCTTTTCCTGACAGTAAGAGAAATAATTAAAATAGATGTCTAATAGAAAAATGAAGCCATACAATGAAGCTCTTTGTAAAATATATAAGGAAACAGTAGTTCATTGAATGAAGCATATATGTTCTATATGAGTTGAAAGATTTTTAAGCTCAGAGAAATATATAATACAGAACCTCAGCTGAAATGTTACAAAAATATAGGGCTAGTGATGCCTTTCCAGGTAATCATATATATTGCAAAACTGTGAATTGAATATTTAAGATAATATTAAACCCTGAACTGTTTCTGGAGGCTTCTAAGTTAAGACATATGTAGGTGAAAAATAGGGTAAGATAAATGGCAAAGCAGAGTCAGGCTTCTAGAATAAGATATAGGAGTCAGAATTCAGCTGCAATCTAGGCTGTCTCAGAAGCTCCTGGTGTGAAGTGTTGCTTTCATTTCTCCAGACTTCAGTTTCATCATCTGTCAAATTGAAGATAGTAACACTTACCTTGTGGAAAAATGTAGATCCTAATTCCTTAAATTTTACAGGTATGCCTGTGTCTTACAGCATGTATCACCAGTTAATGGGGTGAAACAGGCTGTGCATGAGTGTATTTTGGGTAGTGTATCTGAGCAAAGAAAGCACAAGTATGGAGCAAATGACTTGTGCATAAATTTCTACCTTTTTCTCAGTCTTAAAGCATAGGTATTGTCAAGTGGGAGATGATACTTTTGTGCTGAGTAAGAACAAGCCATACATGTGCTTAACTTCAGCAAATCTGAAATTCTATAAAACACCATCACATCAACTCTAGTCTCCATTTTACCTATTATTGGGTGAAATATGGATGAAATAACTGAAGCTGGTCGATGAGTTCTTGAGACACCAGAACAGGACCTCCAGCCTTTACTTCCTGCATCTGTGGATGAGCTGAGGTGTGCTGAAGAGATTGCAGCTGCAAAAGGTTTCATGCTGTAAAGTATCCTCCACACTTAAGGGTAAATACAGTAAGAAGCCTCTCTAGTAGATTAAGTGTTTTAGGAGTCTTGGTGGTAGCAGTTATAAACCTAAACAGTTGTTCTAGAGAAGTGCAGGCCAAGCTGACTTTGTCAGCATATGATTTAAAATTGTACGCTCACATAATCAAAAGAAAGATGACCAGTGCTGCTACTGCAGCAGTTTGATCAACCTCTTAAGGTAGATCTTTGATGTCTAAAATGAATGCAAAGTCATATGTATATACACCTTAGAGAAATCTTCTAGTTTTAATGAGTTTTGGATAGAGTATCTGGAGGACTTCTTTATTCATATCACACTCTCTTGGAAGAATTTAAATGATGAGACATATATTTTTAAAATTATGTGATTTTTTTTCAATTGGTCTCTGATGGCAGTAAGAGATTATTTCCTCTCTTGTATGCAGTACACAAGGTCCCTCCTCCCAAAATACAGTCTGTGAATGTGCATGCCTGTGCAATGTGTGAGTGGAGGGGTAACATTTGGGATACCTCAGACCGCCTAACAAGTATAGAAAAAAGCTTGGCTTTGTTTGCAGCTTCATTAATGCTTCTGTGCTTAACTGTGCTGCCTCAACAGAAGTGAAAGATCTTTCTACATCCTCCACACACCTGCAGTCTGGTGTGTTAGTCTGAGGTAAGAAATGTGGTTTAGGTTTGAGGGAAAGATATGAAAGAAGAGAAAGAAATATGCGTTAGTAGACATTAGTAGCATTTCTGATTTTGCTGTCATTGCTAATAAAATGACTTAGAAGTAAATGTTTCTGAGAGACATCCAATACTCCTGCTCATAGTATAAAAATGTATGAAGCATAACAGCTTAACCCAGTGTCAGTTTCCTCTCTACAGTGTAGGTTTACAGTGTAGGCTAGAACAGAAGTGGTGCTGAATACAAGGAAGGCAGCTCAAGGAAATGATTGTGAAATTCATAGTTATTTAACCTTGACAGTAACTGATGTCTGGAGAGGCTGACCTAGAACAGAAGCTAGACAAAATTAAAGGATAGAGGGCAGGTATTTTTTGGAAGGCTTTCACAGGGACACCTTGGGCAGTGCAGGAGTCTTGCAGAAACTACACCCAAGATGGATGATGGTCACATGTTTTTCAGAGAGATAAAAGTTTTTCAGGTAGTGGAGTAAAGGGTTAATTGTCCAATTACAGCTTCAGGTAGTGGAGTCCCATTCCCCGAATTTGCCCCCCATTTCACTGTTGTTTACACTTTCAGGGACTGGGAAAAAGGAGGTGGCCTTGGGTTTCAGGCCTAGAGAGAAATTGTTCTGTCTGAATAAAACAGGAGAACAGTAGCTGACAGGCTGTGGAATTTTAGAGTTTTACACTAAAGCAATACTGATCTAAAGAAATTTCAGAGTTAAAAGCTAAGGCGTCAAGCTAACAGATCAAGGTTTTATAATATTCAGACATGAAATTTTCATAAAATCCAGTGTTGTTTGGCCTGCCAAATTTTAGCCTTTTATACTTTTCTGCAGACTGGTCGGTTTGGCTGTGAAGATTTTGAAGTGATAAAATAGTTAAGTTTTATTATGTAGAAGGATATTATTTATAGAGACGTAGAGTTATGGAACTCACCTACAGATGCCTTTTGAATCAACACAGGATGCATTAAATTAATTAGAAATCACAGAACAGTTCAGGAGAAAAGGTCACACAAAAATTCCAAGATATATGGATCAGTTATTCTAAAAGTTAATAAAAAAGCAACAGCTGCATTTGCTGCTGTAATTAATGCTGGGCTCAATGGCCTTCTAAGATGCAGTTTTGCACTGCCCTAATAAATAGACAAATGTTTGGTGCATTAGCTGGTTGAAGTTTTTGTGTAAATATTGGAAAAAAAACCATTTACAATGTGTCATCATTGCAGGAAGGTGCCTTAAATGGCAAGGGAAGGACCGCTTGCAAACTGTAGCTTCTAAAAACCACACTGTTCACCAAGCAAGGAGGACATTTTCATAACAAAATGCATGTCAGAAATGCCATTTTCAGCTGCTCTCGCTGCAGCTGATGCTCTCTGTCTCTTCAAAACAGAAATGCTGCTCACCTGAGTCTTGCCTCAGTGGTGATGTCAGTGGAAAGTCTGGAAAGGCTTTCAAGTGTCTTACAGAATTTATTTTGTCTTTCTGGTTTTGTTAGTTTGGAGGGTTTTTTGTTTGCTTTTGTTTGTTTGTTTGTTTGTTTTCTTTAAACCTACTGGGAGTCTTCAAGATCTGATTTCCTCTTAGCTGCCCTGAGAAAGCTGTTTGGAGGAGCTATCCCTGGCTTTGACTGTAAGCTCCAAAACACTTAGGAATGGTTTTAGCATAGAAGAAAATGATCAGATTTTCAGAGGACCTTCATGTGTTGGTCACTGAAACAATGTGAACAATTGTAATGTGCAGCTGCAAGTTAGTATTTTCTGCAATTTTTTCTGAAGTTGTGAATACTGAATATTTGGAAAGGAAAGAAAGAGCTACTTGGGAAGTCAGGAAGGAGCTGCTCCTCTGTGTGATTGTGACTGTCTTACTTCTGTGTTTATAGGAGGGCTATTTGCCATAGATGTGGTCAGGCATTCTTGCTGGGCCAGGTGCTGGACAAATGTAGGATGAAGTATGGTCTTGTCCTCAGAGGATTTCTGATCTGATTCTGGACAGAATGGATATTTCTTAAAAAGGAATGCTGTAGAAGTGAGAGGAAAGACTCATAATGGAAAAAGTGATAACATCATATGTGGCCAGCCAGAGAACTTGCATAATCCCCTGTGCTATTTATTTCCTTTTCTGAGAAAGGGACACACAACACCTCATTCAAAGCAGCATGCAATAAATTATTGCCAGGATTCAAGATAAACTGTCCTACATGGGTCCATGTATTTTATGTATCATCACATTGTGCTCTTTTAACTTTTTATTCATGTCAACAAGTGCAAGTCTTCCCAGAAGAGAACCCTTAATGATAAAACTACTCTGGGTAAAAACTTAAGGTGTTCCAAAGCTCCTCTCTTGCTATATGGAAACAATAAGAAATCAGGTCACATACAAAGGCACTATATTTATTTGCAATAATTATTTTCTCCAGCTGTTTAATCCTTCCATTAACATACTGCATTCTCCCACCAGTGACTGAAATACAGTAAACAAACAACAGAATGTGTAGATGATGTGTTAAAAACACATACACATTCACTCTCTTGTATGGGAGAGCATATAGTCCCACTGTCCTGATTCTCAGATCTCATAGCTGTTCCTCTACCTGCAGGAGATGAGCTAACATGAACAGCTGGATGTGGAAGACAGGGACCACATTCTGTTCAGTTAAAAAAAATTTAGATTGCACTCAGCATTCTCATATCTCAGTGCTCATAAATAGTAATAACAATAAAAAATTAATTTTGACATGTAATTGACCTGATTTATTTAGACTGAAAAAAAAAAATCATGTTTCCTGAATATCAGATGGTGAACTGTGTAGATACAAGCTCTGGAGATTGCCTGCCATGAATTCAAGTGTGACCTGGATCCATAATACAGTATAGAATATTTTTAAAAATATTTACTGAACACTACAGAGGGTTGGGGGGAGGTTTGGTTTGTTTTCTGTTTGGTTGGTTTTTGTGGAATTGATTGTTTTTAATTTGCTATGTTGGATTTCAGGGTTATAAGGACTTTTGGGTTCTAGATGGCTGCAAATTTGAGTGAAAAGGTTTTGCTATGAAATGCTAAGGGTTTGGAATGGCTCTGTTTAAAATGCAGTAGTTGGTCATTAGATACAGCAAAGTGTTGAATGGAGTTGTATTGTGTAATATATGTGTAATAAGTGTTTATTAATATCATCTTTCTGTAAAATCTGAGTTCTGTTATGGCACCCTTTCCTCTAGATAATGAGTAATCACAGGGGGGAGGAAGCAGGTACAGTAACCCTAGACACTTGTAAAAAATCACTTTAGACCTCTGAGGCTGTCTTTGAAGAGCACTGCAATGGTAGAGTGGTAAATCTGACATATGACTGATACCAGATCTTTGCAGTGGTGGTGGATGCAATCAGCATCCTCCCTGAAAGAAGTTCTTCAGAACTTCAGAAGAAGATTTTTCCTCTACTGGATTCTCTTTTCTGTCACTGTATGAAAATCTATTCAGTGTGTTACATCTGTATTGCTCAATGTACAGTTCAGGCCATATTTACAAAATTGCTGAAGAAACTTTCTACAACTAGAAATCCTAGTTTCTTTTCAAGTTTTTTGAAGCTGCTGCTCATCTTCTCTTGCTAAGTGGTACACATATAGATTTTCATACTTGTGATGACAAAATGGCCCAAAGAGAAGATCAGTCTATTAATCAAAAAGATTAATCTGAGACGAGCACCCTCCTCTTTAAAGCACCCCTAACTTCAGTCAATTTGAAGTTTTGAAAGGTCACCACTTCTATGAATGAGATTCAAATTAATAATGATTGCTGTATTTAAAATTAGTATGAGTAGATTTTCTAACATCATACAAGAATTCTGTGATGAGAGCTGGAATATAATCCTGTTACCCAAACCACCATTTTACTACTCAGCTGTGAGATCTATGTGTTCTCGTGGTTCTTTACCTCCCTAACTCCATGGTTAAAACAAATGCCATGGTTTCCTTTCCTAGTAAATCAGGGGGTTTCTTTCTCATGAAAGGAGTGAATTAGTACTGCAGGCACAATCACAGGTCTAAAGAGGATGAAAACCTACTGGCTTATCTCCAGCATTTCTTCAGTGGTAGCATTTTCCCCCTCTTCTCTTTTTTGTCTTTTTTCTTTTTTAAAACTAGTGCTCAATGTCCCAAACTCATACTTTCTTGTAGCTGCCAGAACTAGTGCAGAAGTCTAATTAGCTCTTCCTGACTGATTTCCTGCCCAGCCTCTTGTCCCCTGTCACCATATCTAAAAGCAGGAAAGAGCTGATTGGAGGGCCACGATCAAGAAGCTGTGGAATCCACTAGAATTGTGATTCTGAGCACGCTTGGAAACAGTCATGGAAATAACACACTTCATTTTCTTAGTGATTATATCTGATCCACTTCGAAGGAAAAGCATTAACACTCCTAAATTGACTCATCAAGATAGGTAGCATCTTTGTCTCTAGATGTGTATAGAAAATTACCTGACCTTTGATGGATATTTTGATAAAAGCAGACACACAGGCCTAGGCACAGTTTCCAGGAAGTGTAGGCAGAACACTGTCATTCTTCCAGTCTAAGAAAGGGTATAGGCAATTCTGACAGGTGTGAGGGGAGGAATTCTGCTCAGAGAAATGATTATAGTGTCTCCTCAGAAGATTCTTACCTGGAGAAGCTTTCAAACTATGTTTGTGAGTTTTGCCTAAGACAAAATAGCTTGTCTTTAAAATCAGTGTTGATAAGGTTTCACTGTTTTACTTATTTAAATCTATGCCATTGAGAAAGCAGAGTTACTCACTAGTTTAAATTTGGTCAAATTCCTTGGGATTTCTTATAGAGAAGCTAAACTACATCATTTATCAGGCCAGGTATCCAAGGCTTGATCTCTTGGCCACCCCATAGACACCATTCAGGATTCACAAAGCACGAAGGGGCTGCCAGTTTTTACAGTGTGTGGGTTTCTGTATGCAAATAGAAACACAGTGATTCTTCCAAAGGGTTTAGAATAGATTCCTGCTTTCAGGAATGTAACTGTATCTTGATTATTTCAAACACATATAAGTGGTTTTGAGTGAAACATAATGTTAGTGACAGTCATTTTCATCTTTTAGGTGAGACAAAGAAATGTGATTTCCTTAAAGGACCCATAAACCATTTTTTAAATGACAATATTACCTTGCAAAATATTTTTGTCTTTAGAAGGGAAAGTATGTATTTGCAGAAATCAGACCACATATTCATTTCAGTAAGTGCTGGTAAGCATTATTTATTAAAGGCAATGCAAAAGAAAAGAGCCTTGGGACACCTGTTCATCATAACAAATTGTCACCTCATAGAGCTGATATAAAATATTTCTACTTCAGTAATAGGCTTCAGTGCACCTTCATAGATATCTTACTGTTCCACAAAGCTCAGAACACTTTAGCAAGTAAAAGTAATTATTTCTGTGTGAAATGGAAATGTCCAGATAGCTGACTTCCAAAAGGTCACTTGAAAAGCTGATGAACAAAAATAAATGCTCTGGACCTTTTGCTGAGTAAGAAGCCAAAAAAA